>JAXCMG010000054.1:1788611-2017122 GCA_034642415.1 Podarcis siculus | reverse complement strand
GAGAAGGAGAAGGAGAAGGAGAAGGAGAAGGAGAAGGAGAAGGAGAAGGAGAAGGAGAAGGAGGCTCTGTTTAGTAGGCACTGTTTAATAGTATAACATATACCTTGTTGTTATTTGTTTTAGTCTAATGGAAACAAGAGTTTCCCAGCAGTGGAGACTGGTCCATTGGGGGGGATGGGCCCATCAAACCCAGTCTGCCCTCAGCTGGCCCCCACCCACTTGATACAAGAGTCTGGGGTGAAATTGCCAGCCCCCTTCACCCCCCGTTGTCTCAGTGTTGCCTCTTATGCTCCGCAGGGAAAGAAATGAGGACAAAACTATATTAGTGAGCTCTGTCATTGGCCCCAGCACCACCCACCAGTGGTCTCCTTGCCTCCTGCCATAGCAGTCCCGGTGGGCACTGACCACCGCTGATTCCCAAGTAATGAGAGGTCTTGTTTCCCCACTCTTGTTTCATTTCAGGATCGGTCTCTGCGAGAACAATGGCTGGGTCATTATTTGGAGACACGAAACAAGGGAATCAGAGCTCAGGATTCTCTGCAGTGCTGTTCTGACCCACAGAGTGGACTGATAATAATGAGAACAAGATGGTTTCTGGCTGGAAATAACTGGAGTTCTTGCCTTTGTAAACAAGAGTTGATGATTCAAGACAGCAAGCTTGTTCCAACAGCCCCTGAAAGAACCTTGGATCATCCCTAATGTTGTTTAGCAACACCTGGTGTAAACCTTTAAAATTGCACTTGGACGGCACAAGGAATTGACAGCTTGTACAGGAATTGCGGGTAATGAGAAAACCTGGTTGTTCTAACACTGTCTAAACGGCGTCAACAATGCTGCCTAAATGGTGTCAGTTTAACCAAGGACTCCATTACTGATGAGATGGCATCATTTAGCACGGGCTGCAATATAACAGATGGATGGTGAGTCCGACTGGAGTCAACATCTGGATTTATTGACTGAGACAGACATAATAGAGCAAGGGTTTGCCTCACTCAATATTTACCAGTAGAGACCATAAATCTTGGCATTGACCAACAACAAAAGTCAATATGTATGCATTGTTACATACTTTCCTTTTGGCCAAAGCAGCCGTTCTCGATATGGATTTAATTAAATATAGCTTAATACTGAGTTATAGCATGGCTGGAGCATGACAGTATGTGCAGGAAATGTGGATTTGATAACATGGCAGCCACCTTTGGTTTGCTGTAATCCCACAGCTAGCGAGAGAGGAACAAGTATTGCTTTGAGACTAAAGAATTTTTTGTCCCTGGTGGCCGTATATCAGCAATTGGGCTTCAGAAGAACCATGTTAAACAAGATGATGTCATTCTGTTTGGGAGAGTTTAAGTCCCCTATGAATATCTGCAGGGTATTTGGCCTGCATAAGAATCAATTATAAACAAGACAAATGGTGCATTAGAACAGACTATTGGTGCATGTCTTCGTTGTAATATATGTTGTTCTGCTAAGTAAGAAATTATTTAGAGAAACCCTAAGCAGGTCATGTTCCATCAAGAAGCTTTTTTAAAAAGAAAAGAAAAATTATGTGGGCAGTGATTATCTTGACCATGGGACCAGCAATCTGGCAGAAAGTTGTGAAAAGATTCCTCCCTCTCATCTAAGAGTTTGGAAGTTTGGAGGGACTCTTAACTATGGTTTCACAGGGCCAGAGACCTCAAGCTGACAGATTGGTCACACGTGAGATTGTGTGATTCTACACATATAATGAGGTGATAGCCCCATTACGGTCTTTTCCCAGCCCCCAGTCTTGATTAGCCAAGACTAAGCATGACAATCAGTAAAACAGAGAGAGTGATTTGTGTGTTTTACTTGCTGCAAAGTTGCTTCGAGTCTTTGCTGGAGGAGTTTAATAAACTTAAACCTAATCCTGTGGCCTCCAGTAGCTCCCATCATGAGAGCCATCTTCAAATTTCTCAAGGTCTGTCGCGTGGAAGAGGAAACAAGCTTGTTTTCTCCTGCACTGGAGGGTAGGACGCAAACCAATGGCTTCAAAGTTACAATAATGGAGATTCTGACATCAGGAAGAACTTTCGGACAGTAAGAGCTGTTCTACAGTGGAACGGTCTAATAAAATACAGGATTCTCAGCTAACATCCCCCTCAGAAGGTGGTGGACTCTTCCACATTGGAGGTTTTTAAGCAGAGGTTGGAAGGCCATCTGCCATGGATGCTTTAGTGGAGATTCCAGCATTGCAGGGGGTTGGACTAGATGACCCAGGGTCCCTTTCAACTCTATGACTCTATGATCCCTGCCCATTGGCTGTGCTGCCTGGGGCTGGTGGGAGTTGGAGTCCCATTGCATCCAGAGAGCCCACAAATTCCCTACCCCTTTCTACCCCTTTCCATCTGACACCCTTTATTGCACACGTCTGAATTCTCTTTGATTTCCATCTCTGTCTTGAAATACAATACAAGAAAATGCAGTAGGACACTCCAGCTGTGACTTGTGTTACATGGTTCCAAGATCAACCTTGTCTCAGATGGCTCTGCTTCTGCAAATACTTGCTTTTTTGGATACAACATCAAACGCAATGAATTGTGTGTGTGTTTTTGTGTACCTTTCTCAGGCCATACCTTTTTCAAGTCACAAAACTTGAGAATTTCAAAGTGATGGGTCCTAAACGTGAGTTGAATATGTCGCCTGCCTTTTAAAATATGCTCTTATTTTCTGATCTCCCTTACAACTTCTCTGGATATCTTCTTGCGCGAGATGTTCCACTATCCTAGTCTTTAATGTGAGACTAGCTCATACTGAGATGCTTATCAAAACATTTCTTTCCTTCTTCCAGTTAAAGTCAGTGGAAACAAATTGTCAAGACTAGTTTTTAGCTCTCTGTGTAAGAACTATCCTTTCAGAAGTGGCTGCAATGTAGGAAGCAGGCGAATTATGGAGAAGTATGTGTCAGAAAATGTAACAGGCACTTCTCCATGCTCTTCGCTTGGTTTTCCTAGATCACCGCCCAGCTGAGCGCATAACACTTCTCTCTGGTTTCTATTTGCTTTTGAATGTCGGTGGCAAGGCTCAACTGCTACTGAAAATCAGCAGGCGGAATCCAGTGGCTTACAATATCATTATGCAAAGTGATGCCCTTGCAAAACAGTAAAATGGATGGTGTAAGATGCTGCTGCAGCTCTGCTTGAGTAAAGCTAGGATAAAGGCTCTTCACGCATCTTATGTGCAGGGCCCCTTTCCCCACATCAATTCCTCTGCCGTAGAGTTCCCTTTCCTCTCTCATGAAAGATTACTGGGCTATGTTCTAGATGCACCAGCTCTTCCCTATAAAATGCATTGCAGGGGGCTTAGCAAAATAAGCAGGAAGGCCCCCCAAAACAAGAAGTACACATGTCATCAGACACTCTGCACATGCCCCCAAATAATAATAATAATTTATTATTTATACCCCGCCCATCTGGCTGGGCTTCCCCAGCCACTCTGGGCGGCTTCCAACAAAACACTAAAATACAATAGCCTATTAAACATTAAAAGCTTCCCTAAACAGGGCTGCCTTCAGATGTCTTCTAAAAGTTTGGTAGTTATTTTTCTCTTTGACATCTGGTGGGAGGGCGTTCCACAGGGCGAGTGCCACTACCGAGAAGGCCCTCTGCCTGGTTCCCCGTAACTTCGCTTCTTGCACTGAGGGAACCGCCAGAAGGCCCTCGGTGCTGGACCTCAGTGTCTGGGCAGAAGGATGGAGGTGGAGACGCTCCTTCAGGTATACTGGACCGAGGCCTTTAAACTTCATTCGGCAGGCAAATGTACGTGAAAAGGACCTCTGGAATAAACCGTCTGCCCTCACTGAAAAGAGATTGTTTGTCCACATAGGAATGAGAGGCACAAAATCTAATGCCTAAATGTGTGCATGATCATTTGCTCACTGCCAACATAAGCACAGACCTCTGTTTGGACTCCAGTAGCCCTGGAAAAAACAAAAGCTTCCTCATCCATTAACTCAATCCAGAGCTATCTGCATCTCCTAAGGTTAAACCTCCTTCTCCTTCATGTCCTACACGGGGCACACTTCAAAGCAAATACCTTTATTGGCATCACAGTATAAAACATTTCAAGTCACTGGGATAATTGAAAGGCCAAGGGTGAAGCTGTCGAGGGTCATAAGGTCACATTGTAATCGTGTGCACTTAGATATTCTGCTTTGCCCTGTCTGGTTCCCAAAAGGAAGGTTCGTTGGGAACCCTTTCAGGTAAAATTGTGGCTAAAAAGGAAGCTACTAAAGAAGTGATATCTTTGTCCCGCTCTGCCAGGAGAAACCTCATTTGACTTCTTCTCGGAGTTATGGGCCAGAGGTCCAACGCTTTGCTCAGCATCAGTTGGCGAGGTCCACTGGCGGAGGAAGAGGTGGCGGGGGGAGTGCACCGCCCCCGGCAGTGCGATCCTGGTGGGGTTCCATCGTGGCTGCCCCCGTCCCCAGAACGTGCACCCTGCCCCTGAGGGTGGCGCTGTTGGAAAATTCCATTCCACCCAAAGGAGCAGACATGAGATTGTTACGTGTCACATGTCTGTTTACATTCCAGCACAGTCTGCTGGCAACTTCCGTTGTGTGTATAGCTTTTGCTTCTTCTGAGGAGAAGAAAGGGAGATGACATATTTTCTTTGTCCTGATTTATGCTTAATAAATCTTTAGCTGTTAGTATGTTTCCACAAGCCTCGCGCCTGTTCTGTTTGTGCAGTATGCTCTGCTAATATAGCGTGCTCAGGCTTTTGAAGTCTGAGTCGCTGATTTACGTTGCACCAGAGATCGGGGGATCGTCACGGCTGGAAGGGCATGATCCGACAGGCGCACCCCGCCCCCAGAACGTGCACCCGCCCCTTTGGGTGGTGTGCCCCACCCCAAGACACACGCCAGCCCCGCCTCCGCCTGCTCTCTGCCCCCGGTGCCGGAGCATGAAGCTCCACCACTGGCAAAGTCTGCTGTGTAAAGAGCAATCTAAGAGAATGTGAGGGACACACTTGGCTCTTGACCCTTCACCTTTGCTCCCCTAGGACTGCAAATCCACCAATCGCTTTGCAGTCTCTCTTCTCTCCAGTCTCAACCTCCTCCCCTTTTCTATCATGTGTCCTCTCCCCTTGGAAAATGGAGTGTTTATCCGTCTCTGAGCAATAAACCATAGTAGGTCCTTTCCTCACGTAGGCTATGCCACAAATTTGTTAGTCTCATTGACCTCATGAGAATGGATCACCTCAGGCTCAGCCAGATCCCTTCTCCGCTTCCCCTATCCAGTTCCCTTACCCATTTCTCATGTTTGTTGTTTTCCTCTGGCTAGTTAGGAACGTCTAAGAAGTCCACTAGCTTTGATTTCTCCAAGAATATATTTTCTATTGTTAAGCCATATTGAGTGGACTGCTACTGAAACTATAGTTAATTTTCAGGGTATTTGTAGCATGCAATGGGCTGTACACCCCGCATTGTGGCACATAATGAGCCCGATATTGAATAATATCAGGGCTCCATAGCTATGCGTGTACAGTGGTACCTCACAAGACGAATGCCTCGCAAGACGAAAGAGTTTTCCGTTTTTTGAGTCGTTCCGCAAGACGAATTTCCCTATGGGCTTGCTTCGCAAGACGAAAACGTCTTGCGAGTTCTTGCGAGTTTGTTTCCTTTTTCTTAAAGCCGCTAAGCCGCTAAGCCATTAATAGCCGCTAAGCCGCTAAGCCGTTAATAGCCGCTAAGCCACTAAGCCGTTAATAGCCGTGCTTCGCAAGACGAAAAATCCGCAAGACGAAGAAACTCGCAGAACGAATTAATTTCGTCTTGCGAGGCACCACTGTAACTTGCAAGTGTCAGAAACATGTGAACAGAGACATGTCCAGGCTTGGTAACAGGGCTGATTCACCACATTTTGAAGCAAATGAATACATATTTCGATCTTAAAAGGAGAGGACCCAGTAAGACCATTAAGTCCAGAGCCTAATCTTACTTAACTGCACCACTGTTTGGATAACGGCAAACAAACTGTGTTCCTGGGTAACATTTAAGGAGGTTGAGGGTGGATGTTGTCTCCCCTCCCCTTGTGTCAAAAGTAAATAAATTTGCCTTCCTAGCTAACTCATTGGTTCAACTTGCTGAGGGCGAAAACAGATGTTACAGTTAAAATGTGTTGTAAGTGGTTTGAACAGACATTCCTGAAAGTGTGTTTCCAGAACGTAGTTTTGGGGCAGCAGATGTGTATTGGAATCATTTCCATCACACTGAAAATCTTACCTCTATCTTCACCTTGAGTGATTTAATAAACTATTAAATGGATATGTGTGTTGGGTTTGTACACCAATTACACAAATTGCTTTACTCAATTTTTATTTTTTTATTTTTTTAAAGGATGGCTTGGCTTGAAAACCACAGTAAATAGACTACTTTTTCACTGTTTAATGTTACTCTCGTACTGAAACCTCTTTGCCCCCACCCTTGAAATCTCAAACAATACTTCTGGCTTTTAGGCAGCTTGTCACCCTACTCATTCCTGTATATGTTGCAGGGGAAATGTGGTAATAAAAGACAAAAGTATTTTGGACAAGTTGCCTACCATTATTAATCTTCTCGCCCAAGATCCCCTGATGACCCTCTACGGATCCCGCAGTGTTCCTAGCAAACTATTATTATTATTATTATTATTATTATTATTATTATTATTATCTCACGTTGGGCAAGCTAAACTTTCTGGTCCTGTGAGCCATGATAGCAGTGCAGCTGGATCCAGTGTCTTTCCCAGCAACTTTTACTCTTCTCTTCTTATTTTTGTTCAGGATCAATTATTCCTATCTATCTAAATTCATTCTCATTCCTAGGCCCAGTTCATATGATTCCTTGCATGGCAAGAGCTTTCATGCAGTGGAGGAACATGTTCTCCCTTCCTCATCCCCCCCCTATGCTCCAGGTAATGTCACAGGTGAAAAGGTCACCCCACAAAAGCGCTCAGTTCACCCCCTTTGAAAAGGGGGGTTATGTAACTATATACATTAATAGCTCAGTCAGTAGAGTAAAAAGGTAAAGGGACCCCTGATCATTAGGTCCAGTCGTGGCCAACTCTGGGGTTGTGGCGTTCATCTCGCTTTATTGGCCGAGAGAGCCAGCGTATAGCTTCCGGGTCATGTGGCCAGCATGACTAAGCCGCTTCTGGCGAACCAGAGCAGCGCACGGAAACGCCATTTACCTTCCCGCCGGAGTGGTACCTATTTATCTACTTGCACTTTGACGTGCTTTCGAACTGCTAGGTTGGCAGGAGCAGGGACCGAGCAATGGGAGCTCATCCCTTCGTGGGGATTCGAACCGCCGACCTTCTGATTGGCAAGTCCTATGCTCTGTGGTTTAACCCACAGCACCACCCGCGTCCCTTGTCAGTAGAGTAGGAGATTCTTAATCTTAGGGTTGTGGGTTTGAGTCTCAAGTTGGGCAAAATAAACCCTGCATTGCAGGAGGTTGGACTGGGCGTCCCTAATAGTCCCTTCCAACTACTGTTCTATGATTCTGTTATTCTAGCGACCTGCTTCTTGTTGGAAGTCTCAGTGTGCAACTCACCTTTCCGAACCAGGCCACGACAGATGATCTTCGACTAGATTTAACACATTAGAGGATGTGGCAATTTCACATGGATAGTTTAACATCTAAGGATGGATGGATCAGTCCGTTTCCAGTACACCCTACTTTTGCACTTATAGTCGTACCTTGGTTTTCAAACAGCTTAGTTCTCGGACGTTTTGACTCCCAAAAGCCACAAACCCGGAAGTGAATGTTCCGGTTTGCGAACTATTTTTGGAAGCCAAATGGCCAATGGGGCTTCCACAGCTTCCGATTGGCCGCAGGAGCTTCCTGCAGCCAATCAGAAGCCGCGCTTTGGTTTCCAAACGTTTTGGAAGTTGAATGAAATGGATTCCGTTCGACTTCCAAGGTACGACTGTATTTACATATCCTTCAGGTTACATACGCTTCAGGTTACAGACTCTGCTAACCCAGAAATAGTACCTCGGGTTAAGAACTTTCAGAAATCGTGCTCCGGCGGCACGGCAGCAGCTGGAGGCTTCATTAGCTAAAGTAGTGCTTCAGGTTAAGAACAGTTTCAGGTTAAGAATGGACCTCCGGAACGAATTAAGTACTTAACCTGAGGTACTACTGTACTTAGAGCAGGCATAGGCAAACTCGGCCCTCCAGATGTTTTGAGACTACAATTCCCATCATCCCTGCCCACTGGTCCTGTTAGCTAGGGATGCTGGGAGTTGTAGTCCCAAAACATCTGGAGGGCCGAGTTTGCCGATGCCTGATTTAGAGGTTCATTCCATCCCGTTTCTGCAATATTGCCATAGGGGGTGCTGATATTCAGGGCAAATGTGACATCTAGACAGGTTCTGAGTGACTCTTGTCCCCCTGAAATGACAAGCCCTTGGCCAACAAAGGGGATAAAGCACCAGCAAGGTTGCTGTAGACGTATTTCCTTACATGATGGATAGAGGCCTTATGAGTTTTGACTGCATTTCGATCATGTAGAACCCCAAACAGCAATGTCACATCCATTCAGCACTTACATCTGTTCATCCAGCCCAGGCTCTTTATTAAGCCGCACAGTTTTACCCTTTATTCCTGCTCCAAGACTGTCTGAATATTATAAGCTTTGCTCTCTTTCATTTTTAATCTTTTGAAATTCCTCATTATGTGAAGACTAGAGCAGTGAGCTTCATCCGCTGCATAGCCAGATAACAAAATTTCAGCAGACTTGTGGCTGTTAGAGTCCTATAGTCTTGTGTGTTTTTTTTAGAAGAAAGGAGACCCGGACTTTGCTGCAAAGCTATCTTAGTCATAGCTACGTGATCAATACATGAAAAGCGTGTCCCATATGTATTGTTAACACAGCATAACACAAGGGCTTCATTGAGGGCACACCAACCCTCAATGAATGAAGATGGTCAGAGATACATCAGATCTATTCCAATGTATTCTAGACTCCTGCAAGCCCATAGCAGACCCCTCACACCCAGTGTCATGACCCATGATCTGTGCCCTGTGCAAAAGGGGGGGACGAGACTGCAATTCCATTCATAGGGGAAGAACTACCAAGACCTTCCTCTGGACTTCCCCAGTTGGAGGACATGGACCTGCTGTCCTCAGATGTAGAGGAGTCTCCCTTGCCTCCCAAGTCCCTTAAGAATCAAAGACTGCAAAATAAGGAGAGAACTCTTTAACAGCCAGCCAAAGCCACTTCCGAGCTTGGGAGGAGGTGGGGTTGTGGGCTTCACGCCCACCCCACGTTCCCTGCCCCCGCAAGATCAGGGGAATCCTTGGCCACGTCATCCACCCTGCCAGCCAATGGGCTGGCTGGGGGGGGGGTGGCCTGCCCTATTTAGGGCTGGCGCGGCCAAGGCTCCCCCTCTTTTCGCCGCGCCAGCCAGCTGATTTAGTTTCCCACCCTCCCTCCCTTTAGGTAGGCTCCTTGACATTGCTATGAACTTCGGTTGGTGGCCGCAAGGGGCCTGGTAGGAATTTTTTCCAATTGGTAATTGGCTCCAAAACGGCCAATTGGTTTTTCACCTACCTCGTAGCAACTCGTCACAACTCCTCGGCATTGGCGGTTAGGCATTGGTAAGGGAGGGTTAAGTGTATGTGGGGGGGGAGGAAGCACCATCGCCTCCCCCCACAGCAAAGGGTAGTCCAATAAAGAACTCCGGGGGGCGTTGCCCTATCCGAAGCCTATGGAGGTGTGGGCCAAAGCCACGCCCCCGAGCACTGACCCTGGGGGAGCTCCTAGTTGACATGCTTCAGCAGGACTCCCTCTACTGGCGGTTAACCCTTGCCGGTCTTCATGCAATTGGGCTGAAGCCAGCTAGACGATAGGACCAATGCCTAAGCCAATACCGCTCATTCCTGTAATCAATAAAGTTGTGGCCTATTTCGCCCATTAACCTTAATATTTGGTGTCCTGTGTCTTTATTTCTTCCTGGGGGGAGGCGGGAACTCGCCACGCAACTCCTACAGGCCCAGTCAACACATATAGGGCTTCAGTTGGGTCTAGGTGTTTGCAGACATAATACAGTACAGTGCCGGGAGAGCAGTTGGCACTGTGGTCTAAACCACTGAGCCAATTGCACTTGCTAATTGGAAGGTCGGCAGTTCGAATCCACACAACAGGGTGAGCTCCTGTTGCTCTGTCCCAGCTCCTGCCAACCTAGCATTTCAAAAGTATACCAGTGTGAGTAGATACAGTGGTACCTCTGGATACGAACTTAATTAATTCCAGGGGTCTGTTCTTACCCCGAAACATTCGCATCCAGAGGTGTGCTGTTCTGCACAGGCGTGGGCGGTGGTAAATCACTTCTGCGCAGGCACGGGTGGCATAAACCTTTCCTTTACTTCTGGGTTTGCTGCGTGTGTAGCCTGAAGCATTCGCAAAGGGGGTGGTTCGTATCCAGAGGTACCATTGTAAATGTTCGTTTTATTCAGCTCCGGCCCTTGAGCTGATACGGCTCATCTTGACCTGAGCCCAACAGAGTAAAATCCCAGAGTCCGCAAACGAAAGGATGAGGCAGGTATGGTGCTACATTGCGAAAAGCTTTCTTCCTAAGCTATGCTGAGAGCATACAAATGTACATCTTGTCTCTGTGAGAAGCAGAGAGCAACTCCCGAAGAAACGAAAGAACAAAGAAACAGGAAATCAGTGAACGTCACATCCAGTCTCCCTTTCCCGTGGGAACCCAACAGTAACTGAACTGTGGAATGAAAAGATAGTCCCATGACTTGCAGCTGCTGCTCAGTGAGGGAAACATCCTCCCCCTTTCTGTGTACATCACTGGGCAGCGTGTTCGTACAATATCAGTACAAACCCAACTTCCGTACATAGGTACAGTGTTGATCCCTTGGAACAACCTTGGACAATAAATCAGCAGGAATTTCATTACCTGGCATATAGAACACCGTTACGAGTCCTTTCTGAACACATTCCCTACCTCACGGGTGTCAAACACAAGGTCCGCGGGCCGAATCCGGCCCGCCAGACCTCGTCATGTGGCCCGTGTAGCTGCCGCCGGCCGCCAGCCTTCACCTTTTATTCTCGCTTTTTTTTTTTTTGACACAAGAAAGCCGCCTCTTCAGCGCATGCGTGGCAGCCTACAAGCCAGAGAACGTCTGCCCTCTAGCGGCGCCAGCCGTTCTACACAGGAAACCTCCACTTTACATGCATTCAGGAAACCTCCACTTGTTTTTATATTGAGCGCATGCCATCCTGTGATGTAACAGATCCAACGGCTGCCTGAACCCTTCTCTCCTGTACTGTAAGTCCTACAGATACAACCGGCCCTTTGAGGGTGACCAAACTGCTGATGCGGCCCCCGATGAATTAGAGTTTGACACCACTGCCCTAGCATGTTGCAACTTCAAATGCAAATTCTCATGTCTTTGCACAACTGTAACAACCATTCACAATCCACAAGTGAATAAGACTTGACTTGCAGACATGACTTGCAGCTGCTGCTCAGTGAGGGAAACAGAAACAGTAAATAGGTGTGACGGGAAGGTAAACAGCGTTTCCATGCTCTCTGGCACTAGTCACGGTGTCCATTGCACCAGAAGCGGTTTAGTTATGCTGGCCACATGACCCGGAAAGCTGTCTGTGGACAAACGCCGGCTCCCTCGGCCTGAAAAGCAAGATGAGCACCGCCACCCCATAGTCATCTTTGACTGGACTTAACCATCCAGGGGTCCTTTACCTTACCTTTACCTTAAAGTGCCAGGATCCCAGAAGTGGATGCAAGAAATGGGGAGCACTCTGGAGATGAGTCCTGGCTCTCAAGGAGACCCTTCCCAGAGCCCAAAGAGGACAACCTCTGTAAGGAGGATCTCCTTGCGAGCAAGAGGCCTCCCTGCCTAACAGCTGACATTCGGGGTAGTGCAGCAGCAGCCTCTTGCCCCCCTGTCAGATCTGTGAGAGCCAAGCTGTCCCTCCTCTTACACGCATGAGCCAGAGGGACAACGCAGATCTCACACAGTTGATGGGTGGGTTCTGGTTTTTTTCCTTTTCCCTTTAGCGCAATTTTGCATATGCACAAAGGGGTCCAGATCCAGAGTCTCTGGATGTAACAGATGTCTTAACAGGACCCTGGGAGCTATCCAAGGTCCTGCAGGTACTCTGCCATAGATTCTTGCTTTGAATTGCTAACTCAGACTATTGACACAAGCTCTGGATGGAACAATGCTGGTCTTACTCTGTGAGCCTTGAGCACTCGTGAAACAGCACACTCTCTTGCTGATGTCTGCACTGCATTGCTGCCATTGTGAGGTCAGGGCAAGCTAAGCAAGAACCAGGATCCCCCCTGTGTGAAAAGTCTTCAACCGGTTCAGACCCAGAGCCCACATTTAACCCCAACTTGCAACATGGGACCCAGAATCAATTTTTCAATATACACGTCTCTCAGATACCCTTTCAGGTCTATACTCCTAAAGCAGGGGCCCCCAAACTAAGGCCCGTGGGCCATATAAGGCTCGAGGGACTCGTTTATCTGGCCTGCGGCGACCCCCGCTGCCCGCTGCCACCACCCACGTGCTGCGCTGCGCGGCTGCCCACTTCTGGGTCGGAGGAGCACTGGAAATAGCTTGTGCACATGCGCAAGCATTATTTGCACATGCACAAGCGTTATTTCCAGTGCACATCCGGGTCAGAAGAGGCCCGTGCACATGCGCACAAGCTATTTCTGGTGCTCCTCCGACCCAGAAGTGCGCCGCAAATAGCATGTGCACACGCATATGGGCACGTGCTCCCCTGCCCTCCGGCCCACTGCGCGATCAGCGCTGGAGACACCGGCCTGAGGCGCGGTAAGTTTGCTGACCCCTGTCCTAAAGCCATGACTCCCAAAGAGATTACTAGGGATTACTCGAGCGGTCATGACTGAATTGGCTTTAGAAGCACTGGACACACTGTTTCAGAGCACCACGAATATTCTTACAAGCAACTGGGGAAATGTATGGCCATTTGACCCATGGCAGAGGCATGAATGGAGATCAGTTGGATTTGCTCATCCCGGAAGTGTAACCAATTAACTGCCCTGATCGTTATTGCCTCAGATGAATTATTCCAGTGCTTGTATCCACATACTGCTTTTTAAATGAAAATCCTTGTGTTTAACTCCTCTAGGAGAAGTTGCCACAATGAAATCATGAAGGACACACATACATACACGCCACCTATACAAATAACATGTGAGAGTTGAAGAATCCAGCGCCACAGATATTTTAAAATAGTATTTGGATATTTATCTCCCCTAAGCTGGGTTTTCTTTTGTGAAAATCCAACTTAAGGCTCACTTCCTTCCACAAACCAGTGCACAGAATGCATTGTTGTTATAGCTGGGCAAGAATGCTGTATTCCTTCGCGTAAACGGCAAGCACGCTGCTTGTTCCTCCGGCTTGCCATACATCCCCATCTGTTACCTCATTACTTGCACATATGTCCACATAAGTGATCACCGGTCTCTGTCAGAGGTGCCACTTCTCACTGCTGGGTAAATGTCATAGGCGGTAAGAGGCAATAATTAATGATGACGTGCTTTTTGACAACAGGTAATAACTGCGGCAGATCGTTAAACTGACAATAGCAATTATTACACAACAGTAACACGTGGGGCTTTGTATGTGACTGCCTCCGTATACAGAGACTACATGCTGCTTCTAAGGGGACCATAGATATATAGGAAGTCTGTCTCTCCGGTTTTGAAACCTGCCTTCAAGGAACCAGTTCCACCTCAGCCATTTCTGCAGAGGAACCCTTGTTTTGGGCTGGGGTGTGCCGGGGAAACGTTCTAGAGAGCAAGCTCCACTGGTGCAGGGAAGCGACCACTGTTCAGCCTCGCCATATTCTTTCTTCTTTTTTTAATTTATTTTTATTGATTTCAGTTAAACAAAACAAAAGCAAACAGACATAAATTAACAACATAGCATAATATAAATATCCATTACCATCCTTCTTTAGTTATATCATTTTATTGTTATTACCCCTATATACACATATTGACCTCCCTCCATCCCGGTTTTGGGCTACTTAATATACCTTTCTTTTTGCAGTTTCATTGTTAACAATCTACACATTGCAAGATTTATGTTAAACCTGCTGTGATTTTTAAACTTCTAAAATTTCCTTCAATGTATGTTATAAATTTGCTCCAATCACTAATAAACTTTGTACCTTTTGGGTGTCTGATTTTTTGCGTCATTTTTGCTAATTCCACATATTCAAATAATTTTGTTTGCCAGTCTTTAACAGTTGGAATGTCTGGAGTCTTCCAATTTTGTGCTATCAGTATCCTGGCGGCCACTGTCGCATATTGAAACAGTGTCTGGTCTTCTTTTTTAATTTCATCTCCAATCATTCCCAGTAAGAAGGCCTCCGGTTTTTTAGAAAAGGTGTATTTAAATATATATTTTTAATTCGTTATATATAACTTCCCAGAACTTTTTAATTTCTTCACAAGTCCACCACATGTGGTAAAAACTCCCTTCCTTAATCTTACATTTCCAGCATACTTTATTTCCAGTTTTATACATTTTTCCCAATTTCACTGGTGTAATGTACCAGCCTCGCCATATTCTGGCATGAATTAAGAGTGTGTCCAGTAAGACACCCAGGTCTCCCCTGTAGCTGCATGTTCAGGAGAAGATTGGTAGAGGCAGACAAGCTGTCTTGACAGGGAAACAAGACCGCTATTACTGGTTTTGTCACTGAAGAACTCCTGATAAAATTCTGAGGCCATCCCAGGCTTCCCTGGAGGAACACATTTTGAAAGCTATCACCTGGCTAAGGCCAATCCATCAATACACAGCCATAGTACAGGACTTGCAGCACATCTACAGCAGAACAAATATCTGACAATACTGGTCACGGGGAGAAATCCAGTTCAGTAAGGATTTCAGCGTGAACCAACCTAATTTGCCCTTTCTGAAACAATACGCAAACTCAAACACGGACACCCTTCATAATCTGCACTTTTCTGAGTTCTGCACTGTTGTCCTCCAATTAAATAATGTGTACAAAATATATATATTAGACGAAAGTGCACGTGCATTTATGCATATATTAGTGACAATCACATATTAGGGTAACTTGCATGGCCGGACAAAACTGCACGGCAAAAAGAAAACGCTGGCAAATTTTCATGAGGTCTAAAAAAAATGTATCACAAGAACTGTGAAAAAAAAATGAGAAACCAAGAGACACTGAAGCTGACAGATTCCGCCATCCTTAAATTATAACCCCTGAAAGAAATGCTAGTGAATATATTATAGGGCTACAAACTCACAGAAGTATAATCTGGGGAAAATTTGGTAACATGGCAGAGGTTTCTGCAATGGGAGGTTTCCCTATACAGTGGTACCTCGGGTTAAGTACTTAATTCATTCCGGAGGTCTGTACTTAACCTGAAACTGTTCTTAACCTGAAGCACCACTTTAACTAATGGGGCCTCCTGCTGCCGCCACGCCGCCGGAGTACGATTTCTGTTCTCATCCTGAAGCAAAGTTCTTAACCTGAAGCACTATTTCTGGGTTAGTGGAGTCTGTAACCTGAAGCGTATGTAACCTGAAGCATATGTAACCCGAGGAACCACTGTAATCCCTCTCTCTCTCTCTCTCTCTCTCTCTCTCACACACACACACACACACACACTGTTATTCTTGGTCAGAGGACATCTCCATCCTTTCTGGGGCAGCACCGATCAAAAGCCTGTGATCTAGAGGAAGCCATGGTCATTGAACTGATTTAAAAGGCCTCCACACACCTTCGTTTAGGTTTCAGGTCCCCTTTGCATGCATCAGAGACGGAGCAGAATTTTAATAAACACATTGGCATCAAATTCCCCCAACCTTGCCAGACATTAGTGCTTTAGCATATCAGGGCCAGCTCTTTCAGGAGAAATAGCTTTCTGCTTCCCATGCTGTCAGGATCTGGCAGAAGCTCTTTCTGCTGATGTCAAAAGGAGGAGACGGAAAGGGGAAGGCTTTAAATAAGCATATTAACTGGATCCGCCCTGACAGTTCCATGTTTTGCTTCGCTCTTGGATTAATTTCACAAGAAACTCTTCGGGAATGGGAAACAGAGGACACAATCCAGCCAGACTTAAGCACTGTTGAAGCCTGTTGGGTGCTTAAATGCCCCACTGAAATCAGCGGGCTTAATTTGGGGCCAAATCCTGTCCGTAGCCTTCAAGATTTTCCCTTCAAAGGATTTCTCTGTAGACTTCTCTTTGTTCATATGAGTTTATGGAATTACAGTGGTACCTCAGGTTACATACGCTTCAGGTTGCATACACTTCAGGTTACAGACTCCACTAACCCAGAAATAGTGCTTCAGGTTAAGAACTTTGCTTCAGGATGAGAACAGAAATCGTGCTCTGGCGGTGCGGCAGCAGCGGAAGGCCCCATTAGCTAAAGTGGTGCTTCAGGTTAAGTACAGTTTCAGGTTAAGAATGGACCTCCAAAACGAATTAAGTACTTAACCCGAGGTACCACTGTATGTCTGAGGTGAGAGTGAACAGCTATTGGCCATCTCCCACTGCCCCAAATTTGCAGCCTCAGGTGAAGTCTTCAAGCCATTTCTTGACCTTTGTTTGATGTTTCAATCCTAAACATGTTTGCATGGGAGAAGCTACTACCTAGTTCAATGGGATTACTGGTAAGTACCTAGTAAGTATCCTTTGGGGCGCAGCTTAAATTCCTCTCTCCTCTGGCCCATCTTAACAGAACAGACTGGCATGAGACATCAGGAATCTGCAATGGCATAGGCAGTGCAGGATGCACCGAGACATAAAGCCGTCATAAGCAGTGCTGGTCTAAAAATGTCCATGAAATTCCCCCAGCACTGTGAAGTTTGTGAGCTGCCCATGAAAAACCCCATAGCTACACAAGAGCTCTGCTGCAAAGTTTTGCCCCAGAGATCTATGGGGGTGAGGTGGGGCCTGAAATTTGCTTAAAGCTACTTCCTCTGACACAAAGGACAATGAGGACCATCTATTGCCACAGTCCCCACACACGCACCTTCTATCATCTATATAACAAAATTCTGGCCTTTACTACCGGTACTTCTTTCTGCCCCATAATTGCTTCTTCTACACTTAGTTTAGTAGAGACATCACCTTGCCAACAAAGGTCCGTATAGTAACAGCTATGGTTTTCCCAGTAGTGATGTATGGAAGTGAGAGCTGGACCATAAAGAAGGCTGATCGCCGAAGAATTGATGCTTTTGAATTATGGTGCTGGAGGAGACTCTTGAGAGTCCCATGGACTGCAAGAAGAACACACCTATCCATTCTTAAGGAAATCAGCCCTGAGTGCTCACTGGAAGAACAGATTATGAAGATGAGGCTCCAATACTTTGGCCACCTCATGAGAAGAGAAGACTCCCTGGAAAAGACCCTGATGTTGGGAAAGATGGAGGGCACAAGGAGAAGGGGACACAGAGGACGAGATGGTTGGACAGTATTCTTGAAGCTACCAGCATGAGTTTGACCAAACTGTGGGAGGCAGTGGAAGACAGAAGTGCCTGGCATGCTCTGGTCCATGGGGTCACGAAGAGTCGGACACGACTAAACGACTAAACAACAACAACAACAACACACTTACTTTTGTCCCTCAAGATGAGTTATTGAAGAAAAGAGTGAAATGAATAAAACCTTGATTGCGTAGCTCAGTCAGTCAGTCAGAGTGTGGTACTCATAAGGCCCAGGTTTGATCCCCATAAGGAACAGCTACATATTCCTGCACTGCAGGGGGCTGGACTACATGATCCTCAGGGTCCCTTCCAGATCTACAGTTCTATGCTGCTACTGCCACTAATTCCACAGTAGGGTTGTGACAGCCACACCAAGATGCCAGTGTGTCCTCACCCACTCATCAGGAAGTAGGACCAATTGACTTCAACGGGTCTTAATTCTGAGGAGATATGGTTAGGATTGCACTGTTTGCTCTTGAAATGACCAATTCAGGTTTGGTCCAGACTCTGACTGGAGTGATCTCCAAAATACAGTAAGTCATTATAGCTTTAACCTTGCTATTGCTACTTTAATGTGGTGCTACAGGGCCAAGCCGCCATCTTAGATGGCTTTAAAGAGGAATGAGACAAATTAACGGAGGGCGAGTTAGCTGGAATAGATGGGCAATTGGATCTGTCCTAACTGGGGATGCAATAGGGCCCTGATTTCTATTCCCTGTGTATCATATGCAGAACCTTTTCCATTCTGCTGCGGGTTGTCTTCTGCCAAAGACCACACCATTCATCTCGCTGCCCGCCGTGATGAAGTTACCTCACTTACTCAATTAATTACATGAATTACAAAAATTGCATTGTCAGCATGCTGTTTCACCCCATCCATTTCGATGAAAAGGAAATGCAATGCAAATGAGGGGTGGAGGAGTGATCAATTAGGTATCGTTTTGCAGACGGAAAGCAACAACAACGGCAAACGCTGGTTGCATTTGCTGGGTTGATTTCTGTTCTGGACATGGGGCAAATAACTGAACATTAGTGGTTTCCCCTCTGGTTTTCACTGGAGTTCTTATATAGTCCTTATATGCCGTATTTTTCGCTCTATAAGACGCACCAGACCACAAGACGCACCTAGTTTTTGGAGGAGGAAAACAAGAAAAAAAAAATTCTGAATCCCAGAAGCCAGAACAGCAAGAGGGATCGCTGTGCAGCGAAAGCAGCAATCCCTCTTGCTGTTCTGGCTTCTGGGATAGCTACGTAGCCTGTATTCGCTCCATAAGACGCACACACATTTCCCCTTACTTTTTAGGAGGGGAAAAGTGAGTCTTATAGAGCAAAAAATACGGTAATTCTTCTAATTGTCTTACTTTTAAAAGCACCCATTCATTAATTAGCCGATTAACTGTTCAAGTTTAACGGGATTTTCATCAATACCATATCCAAGGCCTTTAACTGTCACTCAACACACAAGCGCATCCCCATTGTTTGAC
This sequence comes from Podarcis siculus, assembly GCA_034642415.1. NCBI lineage: Eukaryota > Metazoa > Chordata > Lepidosauria > Squamata > Lacertidae > Podarcis > Podarcis siculus. Next base: position 1,998,146 of record JAXCMG010000054.1, on the reverse strand, counting down.
CCCCAAATGCAGCCCAGGTGCAAACGATCTCTCCTGCCCGCTTGCTCACAGATTGCTTCTCTGGCTGCTTCCCATCTACAGCTCTATCTGTTTTATGTTCTGTTAGCAATGAACTAGGCTGCTAGGTTGTTAACTGAGTCTTGCCGCACTTTCCCTCCTCGCAAACGCTGTAGCAGTGGAAGTTATTATTACCGAAACATCCATTCCTCGTCTCTTTTCACAGGCTGCTGACATTCTGCGGAGGAAAAAAAGTAGGTAAAAAGAGTTCCAGACTTGGTGATAATCCAAGACTATGTTTCTTTGAGGGCTCCTTCATTTATTTTATTTTATTTTAAAGCCTTTCTTCCCACTGCGGAATTGTCTTCTGGCCAACCAAGAATTCTTTCTGTTTTATCTGAAAAGGGATGAAACATAGCCAACACAGGGGATGGGGACAGGCAGTGATGCCTTCTCCTAGGCCCACAAAGGCATGGGGGCCCCACGCTGCGTGGGTGAGCAAAGGAATATTTCACTTTGGAACTCTCACAGTAACCATCCTCTGCCTTCCCTCTCATTTTGAGAGGTACTACAAAGGGACGCAGGTGGCGCTGTGGGTTAAACCACAGAGCCTAGGACTTGCTGATCAGAAGGTCAGCGGTTCGAATCCCTGCGACGGGGTGAGCTCCCGTTGCTCAGTCCCTGCTCCTGCCAACCTAGCAGTTCGAAAGCACGTCAAAGTGCAAGTAGATAAATAGGTACCACTCCAGCGGGAAGGTAAACAGTGTTTCCGTGCGCTGCTCTGGTTTGCCAGAAGCGTCTTAGTCATGCTGGCCGCATGACCCGGAAGCTGTACGCCGGCTCCCTCGGTCAGTAAAGCGAAATGAGCGCTGCAACCCCAGAGCCGGCCATGACTGGACCTAATGGTCAGGGGTCCCTTTACCTTTACAACGGGTCAGTTTCCCATTGTGAGGTAAGAGAGGTCATTGGGAAGGCCGGATAGAGCTCACTGATCACCTTTCCCCTAAAAGGTAAAGGTAAAGGACCCCTGAATGGTTACGTCCACTCAAAGGCGACAGTGGGGTTGCGGTGCCCATTTTGCTTTTCAGGCTGAGGGAGCCAGCATTTGTCCACAGACAGCTTTCCAGGTCATGTGGTTTAGCATGACTAAACTGCTTCTGGCACAACGGCATACCGTGACGGAAACCAGAGTACACGGAAACATCGTTTACCTTCCCGCCGCAGCGGTACCTGTTTATCTACTCGCACTGCCGTGCTTTCAAACTGCTAGGTTAGCAGGAGCTGGGACAGAGCAACGGGAGCTCACCCCGTTGCGGGGATTCGAACTGCCGACCTTCTGATCAGCAAGTCCTAGGCTCTGTGGTTTAACCCACAGCGCCACCTGCGTCCCTCACTTTTCCTTAGGATGGACTTATTTTCACCAGAGGTATGATAAGGCATCCCTGTTTTCATTGGAGAAATGTTGGAGGGTATTCTATGTTATCTGTTTGTCCAGCGACCACGGTGGAACAGACAAAATGACTGTAGGTACCCATGAACCTGTTTTCCCAGAGATTTGAAGGTAGCACGACAAGTGCCGTGAGCCAGCCTGCAGAACTTTGTGGAGAATTCACTGGCTCCGGTGCCTGGTGAAGGTTAGACCATCCATGAGTGTATCCTGGCCTAGTGCCAGTGATGTAGATGGTTAGGCCCAACCGCAGCCCCTGAAGACCAAGGGGGAAGACATCTCAGCGCATCTAGGGTTTAATTTAATGTTATATGCATACTGACTTGCTAAACTGTTTTAACACAGCCTGTGACTCCCCGTGGCATGCAAATTAGATCAGCATGATACAAAATATTTACCACCATGAGCAAACATTTTCAGATGGCGGATCTGCCACATTGGTTTTATCCAACATTAATGATTTGCAGCCCTAATGTGTTTTAAAGAAAAGTGGATTATCTTCCAAACAAAACCGAAATTTCAGCAACAGCTTCAGTTGCCTTTAAACTAAATTGTCGATGAGGTGTAAGAATCGCTGCTGAGAAGCAGTGGCTAAAACTTAATACATTTGTTTGTTTCAACCGATGCTTTTTGTTCTTTTTAATTCTCCCTTCTCCCTCCCCACAACTCGCCTTTTTTTCCCTTTTCTCTCTCTCTCTTCTTGCTTAATTCCTTAGTCAACAGGAAGATCACTTAAATTAGCAAAAAACAGATTTCTGCTTCATTAGCTCTGAAAAGGCGCCTTTGATTTATGCACATATTGTGCATAATTGCACATGCATTTATTTCAAAAGTGTAATATTGATTCGAATCAAAATCTATCGGCCACCTTCTCTGAAAAATGTAACAAAACATCCACTGACTACCAGGAGAATTGCTGCAAAGCAACAAGAGCAGCAGCAGCAGCGAACCCCAGACTTAAATAACTAAAAAACAAACACTTTCTAAAAACAAGATGCTGAAAGGCTAGTCCTTAACCTTGAATCTCCCTTCCCTATAGCACTTTTGTTTCGCTGTGTACAATAAACACTGCTGATACACTGGTTGTGTATGGGGCATTGGGGGAGAGGTAGTACCTCTGGTGGAGGACATGTTGTGGTCCTTCTGGGGTAGTTGGTCCACCTTTGGCCCCCAACCCGCACTCAGCTCTCACCTGTGGCTCCTAGAAGCTGTAATCCCTGACCTTGAGTTCAAGGCAGGGCAGTAGGGTTGCCCTCTGGCACCTTGAGGGATAAAGCGTGTTCTCCTTCACGGAGAGCACGTGTTGCGGTGGGGGCCGCCAGGACACTCCAAAGTTGGGGGGCGGGCTAATTGATCATTGGCCACTGATGTGATTGGGGTTTCCCTTTTTGTTGGGAAGAAGTTAATGTTGCCATTTGTTGATTGACAGCCAGAAATGCTAAAACTCCTTGCACGAGGCTAGGGCTTCCTCTTTTCACCCGTGCATCGGATTGCCCATCCCTCCCTCCCTAGAATAGGGTTGTTCGCTTTGACCTTGCTATGCCTGTCATGGGGTCATCTGCTCTTGGGGCAGGGGCCCGGTAGGAATTTTGTCCATCTGGCTGATTGGCTGGGGCCATTTGCTTTTTGCCTACCACGTAGCAAATCGTCACAACTTGTAAGGTTCGCGGTTAGGCATTGGTTTATGGTTTGGTTGGTTGAGGGGCATGGACTGGCTGTGCCTGCCCCTCTAATGCTGCTGCTGCAAGGGATTCCGTTAAAGGAATTGGGGGCTAACTATTGCTTGTCCACTCTGTCAAGGGGGCTCGGGCCATAGCAATGAGCTCCTGGTTGCATTTGGGGTGAGGGCAGCTTCCCTGCTCCGTCACTACCCCCAAGTGTATTCCCCTATTCTGACTTTCGCATTGTGCGGAATGTCAGTCTGTCCCCCATGGGGGGGGCAGGTAGTCGCAACCAATGCCTAAGCAACCACTCACATTTTTGTATTTTAATAAAGTTGTGGCCAAAATTGTGCCAAAAATCTTAAACAAAAAATTCTGTGTGATGTGTGAGTTATTGGGGTGGACCTGGGGACCTCGACACGCAAAAATCAGAGAGAGAAAATGGTTTGGACTTCAAAATCCACCCATGGAAGGGGGTGAGTGGAAGGTAACTTTCTCACTGCCTCTTCTCCGTGGAAGTTCCCCTAAGAGAGTTGCACTCACAGAAGGTGCCTTCCCCTGATCTTCCCAGATCTCCTCCTGGGATCTCCTGCATCTAAAGCATATGCTCTACCCCTGAGTCTTAGCCCTTCCCCTCCAATCTAGTAGCCTATGCTGTGAGCTATTAGCCACAAATTCCCCTGATGCAATGCCACCTCTGCTATGAGCTCGCCAGGTTACCTCTGAAAGTCTCTCTTGGCTTCAGCGCCTCTCCCCAATCTGAAGCCGAGAGATAATAATGCAGAGTTAGCTTACGGGGTTGTGGAAGATTTACTGAGTTAGTGTATGTGACACGCTTGGAACGCTCTGAGATGCTTCATAAATGATGCTTGTTATTCCCAGGGATATGCATTCTGCATTTATCATATTCCAGGCTCTAAGCAAATTGCCACACATTGAGAACAGAAGAGCACGAAGATGCCCACTGCATAAACAGAAGTTGGCTTTTCATTTTTATTTTTGTGGTGGTGTGTGTATGTGTGTGTTAACAAAAATAAATTACTTAGTAATTTAGGAGTCTGTAGGGGTCTCTCCTGCAGAGCAACCTTAGCTCAGGTTTATTAATGCTGCTGTATTGCTCACAAAATTAAAAGACACCTGCTCCTTGGGAGAAAGGTGAAGGCAAACCTAGACAGCATCTTAAAAAGCAGAGACATCACCTTGCCAACAATAGTTCAAGCCATGGTTTTCCCAGTAGTGATGTATGGAAGTGAGAGCTGGACCATAAAGAAGGCTGATCACCAAAGAATTGATGCTTTTGAATTATGGTGCTGGAGGAGACTCTTGAGAGTCCCATGGACTGCAAGAAGATCAAAACTATCAATTCTTAAGGAAATCAGCCCTGAGTGCTCACTGGAAGGACAGATCGTGAAGCTGAGGCTCCAATACTTTGGCCACCTCACGAGAAGAGAAGACTCCCTGGAAAAGACCCTGATGTTGGGAAAGATTGAGGGCACAAGGAGAATGGGACGACAGAGGACGAGATGGTTGGACAGTGTTCTCGAAGCTACCAGCATGAGTCTGACCAAACTGCGGGAGGCAGTGGAAGACAGGAGTGCCTGGCGTGCTCTGGTCCATGGGGTCACGAAGAGTCGGACATGACTAAACGACTAAACAACAACAACATTGCACCCCCTTGCAGATGAGAGTTTGATGGAGGAAAACCTCACAGCATCTCAATCCCCCACACCACCACACACAACCAACAAGATGTGTTTGAATACAAAACAGCCACCTGGCCCGATCCCTCTCCACAGATCAGCAGTGAGCGCCGTACAAAGGGTTAAAATTCCTTTAGCATCTTAAGTACAGTTAAGAGGCTGAAACAAAGGCCTAGTTATTTTCCAATACTATACACTTCTATAGCTTGCTGAAGAGTTTGCAACACTGATTAAGCACTCAACTCGGGCTGATGAGGTGTTCAATAAAATCAGCCCGTTGCACTTCACAGCGCCGAAAGAAGCAAAATGAACAGAGCTCCACTGAAGAACCTTGTTTTTCTCGTAATTGGAAACACAGTGAATCTTTCCTCTCAAAATTAGTTGTAAATTTGGATTTCCCTGGCTGAGATTGCCACAGCACGGGCAAATCATTCAGGCTATCAGCAGAGAATAAATGTGTTCCCTTTCCCTTAGGCTGAGTCCCAGCTTCCACAGGTGTTTCAATCCCAACCTCTTGCAGAACTTGCCATTTATGCAAGGAATTTTGGGCAGTTCTTGGGCAGAGTGCTTCATTTTTATTAGTCCTGCATCTCCCTTATCCAATTATCTTTTTAAAAATATTTTTATTGGTTTTTAACATACAAAATTATAAAACATACCACACAATTTGTCACAAATACATTCTTATTGGACTTCCATCAGCACCTCTGATAATCCTCCATCTTAATCACTTCTTACGCATTTCCTAACTTAATATTGCCTTTACATTCTTAACATATCACGTCTCCTTCTCCATTTTTGCAATATTTCTAATATTATTCCTCACAGAACTTCTTGCAAACCTACAAACGTCGTCTGGTCGTCACAAATACTTTTCAAGTAATCCGTAAATTTACTCCAGTCCTCGGTAAACTTCTGGTCTGGCTGGTTTCGGATCCTTCCCGTTAGTTTGTCAAGTTCCGCATAGTCCATTAATTTCATCATCCATTCTTCCATTGTTGGTAATTCTTCTTGCTTCCATTTTTGGGTCAATAGTATTCTTGCTGCTGTTAATGCATATAGAAAAAGTTTACATTCCTTTCTATTTATATCATTTTCAACAATACCCAAGATAAATGCTTCTGGTTTCTTTATAAATGTATATTTCAACATTTTTTTCAACTCATTATATATCATCTCCCAGAAGCATTTCACCTTTTTACATTCCCACCACATGTGATAAAATGTTCCCTCTTTTTCCTTACATTTCCAACATTTATTACTGACTATACATTTTTGTTACTTCGCTGGTGTAATATACCATCTATACATCATTTTCATCACATTTTCTTTTAGTGCATTACATGCAGTAAATTTTAAGCCTTCCTTCCATAATTTTATCCAATCACTCAACTGTATATTATACCCAAAATCTTTGGCCCAATGAATCATAATCCCTTATCCAATTATCAGCCTGCACTAGGAGAAAGCGCTCCCGCCAGTGCTAGGATATATTGCAGGATTCCGAAATTGGTGCTTGTTTCAAAATTGGGTGGCTTTTCTGCATTTCCATTGAAAAGCATACCACTCTAGTTAACGGCTCCAAGCAGAACTGATTTAGGTTCTTTGCCATTTCTAGGAATGACTTTGAACACAGAAAGCAGCTCATAAAGGCCCCTGCTGGTTGGCCTCTCTTTGTCTGGCCACAGCATATAGAGACCCTGGCCAAAAAAAGCAGCTCTGCCCCTTAAGAGCCTAAAATCTAAAGAGGCAAGACAGAAAGCAAGAAAGGAACGAGAGGTGAGGCCGTTTGCCAAAGCAACAGGGATGTGGCCAGAATTCAGCTCTTGGGTGAACCATCAACCCTTCCACTAAACCAGGCACCGTCCCAATGCATTGATAGAGTGTGCATTTGTGTACAACATCCCTCAATCCCAGCTATAATAAGTGTATCCTTTGTCAGCTTTAGCACTTTATTCAAGCCCTGTAATTGAGGCTGTCTGCCACCACTGAAGCATCACACGCAGTTCCAAATATCTGATTGTGGACTGAGGTTTGCATAAACTCGGGTTTTAAAAAACGAGTCTGGAACGCCATAAAAATAAAATAAAATGGCCAAGCCCAAAGCTCTGTATTTCTTTCCTGCTGGCATAATAACTCGGAAACTTATTATCGCTGGGTGATTTGGGTCTCTCTCTCTGCTGACAAGTCCCCGGAGAGAAATGCTAGTGAAAAGAAAAGGTTTTGATTTTAAAGAAAAACGCCTCCTTTAGAAAAGGAAGTCTAACTTCTAGAAAACCTAAATGGAGGTTCAGAGCTCTGGCGGTGGGTAAATCAGGGCAGCAATCGCAGCAGAGTTGTTAACACTGCTTTGTATCTGCATAGGATCTGGTCTGTGATGCACAGGAGCCTGTTCCTGTGTTCTCTCTATCCCTTGTTTTTCTTCCTCTGTGGGAGAAACCTGTGTTAGTTCCAGTACTGCAAACTTTGATAGGCAAGAGTGATGGATGGCTGTTGCAGCCTAGGAGGCATTAATGGGGGAGAAAGAGAGGGGGGGAAAGAGAAGAAGTAGCGCACAAGTAAAAACACTTACCAGGACTATAGCTCTACTTAACAGGCTAGCTTGATAATGTATCAACACAGCTGGAAGATGTCTATAAAGGGAACTCAGGCTTGATTTAGGAGAACCGTCTGGTGGCATTCGACTGGTGGCTTTTAGGGAGCGCTTTCCCGCACAGCGGTGGAACGCCGACCCCGGGAACTCCTTCGGCAGCTCCATTAGTGATTCCTTCCTACCTTGAGGAACAGCACGATGTACAAATAAGGATACGCTTTTCAGAAAGCATCTCCTGGCCCCTGGGGGTCAGATTGCTTTGCTTTTAGAAAAAGTCAGGGCGGTCAGAGATGTGGTTTAACATTTAGTCCAACAAAAAGCTTCTGGAAAAGTGTCGCCATCAAAAAGGGAACCTTTTGAAAATGACTTGATCCAAGCCAATTGATGGCGGAGACTTGAAGACTATAATTTGCTTGATGTCGGCAGTTGGCTCTGAAGACTGCTTGAAGACTACAATCAGTGTAGCTCTCAAGAAGGAGACAGACCACCATGGACCTGTTGCGATGGGGTTCTGGCTCCCAGAGTCTGCACTTGGCTTCCTGCAGCCTTAGAAGGCTCAGTCCAGAAGACTGGTTGTCCGGGTCATGAACTCTAAAGCTCCGAGCAGCTCGTGTCCATATATCTTGGAGACAACTCCCAGAGGGAGAGCTGTCTGTGTCAAGTCTGTTGCAACGAAGCCAACCAAAGAGCCTTGTAGCCTCTCAAAGGTGAACAAATTTAGCATGGCGTCCGCTTTTGTGAATGATAGGACGCTTCCATCTAGGGAGGAGCAAACAGGTCAGCTTTGGTTCCTCTCATTTCTCTAGTCCTACATTCAGTTATCCAGATTTCCACATCAGTTTGCAATTTAAAAAAAAAAAGACGTAATGAAAATATATCAGCGTTTTAGTGCACTTCTCCTAATACATACGTTTTTTGTATTTTTGCATGCAGTTTTCCATCATGTAAATGCATTTTGGCACACTTCCCACTAGTATGTGTGATTTGGTGTACACTTTTTGGGTTAACACACTGCATCGCACATTCGGAAAAGTACTAGCTTCCAAGGATTGCTGCATTTTTGTTTGGAGGGTCAGCAAACTTTTTCAGCAGGGGGCCGGTCCACTGTCCCTCAGACCTTGTGGGGAACTATATTTTGGGGAGGAAATGAACGAATTTCTATGCCCCACAAATAACCCAGAGATGCTTTTTAAATAAAAGGACACATTCTACTCATGTAAAAACACGCTGATTCCTGGACCCTCCGTGGGCCAGATTGAGAAGGCAAATGGACGGGATCCGGCCCCCAGGCCTGAGTTTGCCTACACATGGTATATTGTTTCAGGGAGTGTGACTATCAGCCCAAATGCCGTCCCCACTCCTACTTGCACTCAGTCAAGTGGAATGTTGTGTTAGTATTTGTAACGTAATCTCATTGGGAATATATTTCGCAAAGAATAGATGGTATTGGGGCAAGGAGGTGGCAGTTGGAAAATGGAAATTGGCAGTTGGGAGTTGACAGCTGGCAGTTGGGAGTTGGTTGGTGATTCTGTAAATAATGCTTGTTGTTCAATTGTTGCCAGCCTGACAAGTAAAAACATTTATATTCAACTATTTGTATAAGGCATATTATATATGTGTGTATATATATATATATATAAACACACACACACACACACACACACACACACACACACACACACACATATACTCACACATATTGTTCGGGACACGGGTGGCGGTGTGGGTTAAACCACAGAGCCTAGGACTTGCCAGTCAGAAGGTCGGCGGTTCGAATCCCCACAACGGGGTGAGCTCCCGTTGCTCGGTCCCTGCTCCTGCCAATCTAGCAGTTCGAAAGCACGTCAAAGTGCAAGTAGATAAATAGGTACCACTCCGGCGGGAAGGTAGACGGCGTTTCCATGCGCTGCTCTGGTTCTTCAGAAGCGGCTTAGTCATGCTGGCCACATGACCTGGAAGCTGTACACTGGCTCCCTCGGCCAATAAAGCGAGATGAGCGCCGCAACCCCAGAGTCGGTCACGACTGGACCTAATGGTCAGGGGTCCCTTTACCTTTACCTTTAACATGTAGTTCATGAAAACTTATGCCATATACTACATTTGTTAGTCCTTAAGGTGCCATAAGACTCCTTGTTGTTATTCTTAGAAACAGCCTCCTTCTTTCTGGAGAGATCTGACCCTCATCGCAAAGAACCGTATGAGCAACCAAACCCAAATCATGGCATGTTAACTGTGCCATTCATGTACCAAGTCTCAACTCCGAGAGCATTCTTGACAAGGTGCTCCACAATCAGAAGCAGCCCAAGTCATTTTGCTGCCTGAAGCAGCACTTGCCAATGGCCCCCAGCCCCAAAGCCGAGGTGCATGGCAGCCTGGTCAAAGGAAGTAACTCAACCATTTGTTGCTATTTCGTGACACCCAGATCAGCTGCTGGAGAGCAGCTGCCTCACTCTGTCTCATGGTAGGGCAGAGAAGCAACCACAAAACTAGGAAAGTAACAGAATAAGTCTTCCTCTGGGGTATGGCTTATTCTACCCAAAGTGCATAAACCACACTACTACAGTGGTACCTCTAGTTACGTACTTAATTCGTTCTGGAGGTCCGTTCTTAACCTGAAACGGTTCTTAACCTGAAGCACCACTTTAGCTCATGGGGCCTCCTGCTGCTGCCACGCCGCCGGAGCACAATTTCTGTTCTCATCCTGAAGCAAAGTTCTTAACCTGAAGCACTATTTCTGGGTTGCGGAGTCTGTAACCTGAAGCGTATGTAACCTGAAGTGTATGTAACTGTATAACTAATCAGTACTCAGGCCATGCCCCTACATAAGGGTGGTTCTGAAATGTGTTGGTGGCGGAGATACTGCTTTTCTTCAAGCATCTGGAGTTCCTTTCTCTATTTTTTCCCCTAATGGGCAGGCTATTCTCTTCTCATGACAATGTTGGATTTGCACCCCTGTCTGCAAAACCGCACATGCAGCAGGCAACAGGGTACGGCCAACTGCATCTGAGAATCTCCCTTAATTCACCTGGGGAACAGATTACGGGTGCTGAGCCTCTGTCTATCCAAAATATAGGGACTACAGAAATGAGCTCTAGGTTTGTAAAGTTTGAGAAACACTGGTGAACATGTCATTAGTCTTCGTGTCAGCAAATCCCTGCAGCCATTTATATATAATTAAGGGTCTGTAGTTACATGCCTTCTGAAATTGCTCCTTATGCCAGAACTAGGAACAGACGCCTCTTGTCAATTCCATTTTCTCTCAGCGCCTCCTTTTCCCAAGCTTTCTGTTTAGTATTTCCACGTCAGTTTGCCATTTATTTGTGTGTGTGTGTGTGTTTTAATCGCTCGCAAAAATGTGCCAGCATTTGAGCAGTCATTTCTCTTAATGCAAACATTTCGATATGCAATTTTGCAAGCAGTTTTCCCCAATACAACACAGGTTTGTATGTCCTTTTCATTACTATATTTCAATCCATACTTTCTCCTCATACATGCATTTTGGTACATATTTTGGGGCATTGGAGACTTGCATCACATAATCTGGAGAAGCTGCATTTTGCTTTGGGTACTATTTTGAAAATTGTAAATACTGTAAGGTTTGAATTTGACCCTCCCACCCTAGGTAAAATCCTGGGTGCCAACCGATTTTTGGATGGCAGACATTTGTTTAAATTGTGTAAGGGGATAGGAATGTGTGAGGCTTTTCTCTTTATTTCCACAACTACTTCTGTCTTAGTGAACACGGGCATGCTATAATGTTCCGGAGATTTATCTACAAAAGCTACCAGTTGATTACCTTGTAAAAGTGGCTTTTGTTGTGTTTGCTAACAGTGGTGGGTCCTGTTCCTTCCTGGCTTTAGTTTCTTGTAGGAAATTTAACTCTTCCCTCCCACAAGTACTACAAAGAGGTCAGATATAACAGCTAACTTGGCATTCCCGGAAACTGTTTTAGGAAAGCTTCCATTTGCTCATGAGACCCAAAAGAACATCAGTAGCCATGCCATTTCCTGCCATCTGAGCTGGTCAGCTGAGTTCTCCATGCATCCAACATAGGTAAAGGTAAAGGGACCCCTGACCATTAGGTCCAGTCGTGACCGACTCTGGGGTTGCGGCACTCATCTCGCTTTATTGGCCGAGGGAGCCGGTGTACAGCTTCCAGGTCATGTGGCCAGCATGACTAAGCTGCTTCTGGCGAACCAGAGCAGTGCACAGAAACACCGTTTACCTTCCCGCCGGAGTGATACCTATTTATCTACTTGCACTTTGATGTGCTTTTGAATTGCTAGGTTGGCAGGAGCAGGGACCGAGCAACGGGAGCTCACCTCCGTCACGGGGATTCGAACCGCAACCTTCTGATCAGCAAGTCCTAGGCTCTGTGGTTTAACCCACAGCACCACCCGCGTCCCCTGCAAAATCACGCCATGTACCTGGGGGTGCTAAGGGCCACCAAAGACACCTTTCCAGAACTAATGCAGCTGAAATCAATTTTTTCCTCATTTAAGTGATCTTCATGTTGACTAAGGAATTAAAGGAAGGAGGAAACGCTGGTTGGGCAAGAGATCATAAGAGCAAAGAGAATTGCCAGCCATATTGGAAAGTAGTGACCTCTCCATCTGAAACTTGGATCTCTTAGACCTGGCAGGGAAGGAGCAAGGAGCCATTGAATAGATGAAATGCTAACACCAAATTTAACAAAATTCCAGGAGCTGTTCGCAGTTTAAATCCCTCTATAAATGTGTCTTAACAAGGTACGTGTGTGTGTGTGTGTGTGTGTGTGTGTGCACGCGCGCGCATAATGAGTACCAGTGTGGGAGAAGACATAGCTGAAAGTCCTATGCGTCTTCCTTGTATACAAACATGCCTTGTTAAAATGTCAGTATGCATGGCATGTTTGTCTGTTTTCATGCTCGTGTTTCGAGTTACACCAATCTTCATGGTGAAATCGGGCGATGAAACTTGTGGAAAACGTCCAGATTCCAATGGAAGACTGACATCAGCACTTATACTACCATGAAGATCAGGCCCATTAAGGAAACCAAGGGTGCTATAAATTGAGTAAGAATGCAACCTGTAAGAAAAACAATGGCAATGTGATTAGAACATTCGAAGCTAAACTTGCGTATCGAGGCCCCGTGACCACCCTGTTCCCCAAGGTGCAAATAACTAGACAACACACGGCATATTGGTTTTGGGAATCAAATAAGGCCACAACTTTATTGGTTACAGATGTGAGGTTTGGCCATAGGCATTGTGGTAAGCAATGGCGCATGCCATTCCCGTCTGTCCACTGGGAGTGTTTCTAAGGGTGAAGCTGGTGGGGGGGAAACACCCTATGACCTACGTCAAATCAGGCCATCCCCTAAGCGGTCCCCATTGGAGGAATGGTATGGCCCTGGCACCCATCTGGACATTGGACAGGAGCCACTCCTCCCAGATCCTTTTAACAGGATCCCCTTACCTATGGAAGGGCAGGCAGAGGCTACAACCTCCCCTCAAACCAAGACTAGGCTTACCCAGTGCCTATCTGCCTTCCCAAGTTGTGACAATTGCTATGAGGTAGGCGAAAACCCAAATGGTGGTGCCAATTAACCAAGTGGGGGAAATTCCTGCCCGACCCCTGAAAATTAGGCGACCGACATTGTCCGAAAGGCCCCACAGGCCAGGCATTTAAACTTCCCCTGGGCATGGCGCCGTCACAGTTGGTCGGCTGGTCCCACACCCAGGGGAGTGCCCCTAACCCCCGCCACCATTGGCCCATTGGGTGGCAAGAAGCCAATCTGTCCTGTGATGGGCTGGTTAACTAGGAGGGCCTGGGGCCAGTCCACAAAACCGCCCACCCAATTTGAGGACAAACAGACATGCCAGAATGTGGCTGGAGGATGGTTGGGGGTGAGGTTTGGCTGTCGAGAAATGTTTTCCATTAAGTTATCCTTTCAATCTATAACCTGCTTAAATTGTCAAACACGTTTTATTAGCTGTCCCGACCATCCATTGATTTGTACCTCTAAAACATAGGAGTTTATTGTTTTCTGCATTTTAAATAAATGTCCCGTTTTCTTGGTGCCTAACATCCAGGAAGGGAATAATAATAATAATAATAATTTATTATTTATACCCCGCCCATCTGGCTGAGTCTCCCCAGCCACTCTGGGCGGCTCCCAATCAAGTGTTAAAGACAGTACAGCGTTAAATATTAAAAACTTCCCTGAACAGGGCTGCCTTCAGATGTCTTTTAAAGATAGGATAGCTGCTTATTTCCTTCACATCTGACGGGAGGGCATTCCACAGGGAAGGCACCACTACCAAGAAGGCCCTCTGTCTAGTTCCCTGTAACCTCACTTCTCGCAATGAGGGAACCCCCAGAAGGCCCTCGGCGCTGGATCTCAGTGTCTGGGCTGAACAATGGGGGTGGAGACGCTCCTTCAGGTATACAGGGAAGGTCAGGAGCAGATGGTGGGAAGTAAATATTGAAAAGCAACAGGCAGGCTGACCTACAAAGCAGCAGCTGAATCACCGTTAAATCTTGCACCCCCAAGAAGCCATTTAGGTGAGGCATGTAAACCTGGCCAATCCCAACAAGAGAGCCGCCTTCGTGCTAAAGGAAAACAGGATACCTGTTGAAATGTTCCACTCCATTCCACCGATGACGCTAGCTAGTCATCAGCACAAAAATTAAAGGACCAGGTTCACTGACATGGGCACACGCATGTGCGCCTTCCATTCCAGTGGTGTGTGATAATCAATAGAAATGGTGATGAAGCCTTGAGCGGGAAGAATGGGCGATAATTCGGCCATTGTGCTTTATCCAGAGCTGGAGGAAACAGGAGGATGTGGAGCTGATTAGCTGGACTGGAGAATCTGTAGTCTGTTAACCTGGAGCTCCATCAAGTGGACTCTATATAGAAAAACACCAACCGATGGCTAGTGGAATCTGTGAGTTTTCCGGCCTTTCCGGAAATCATTCGTCTCATCAGCATGCAGGCCTCAGGGCCACTTCACGGGCTGCAATTGTTCACCCTAAAATGCACAGTTGTTGAAGTATACAGCGACGCCTGCTTCTTGGGAGAAAAGCAATGACAAACCTAGGCAGCATCTTAAAAAGCAGAGACATCATCTTGCCAACAAAGGTCCGTATAGTATGGTGCTGGAGGAGACCCTTGAGAGTCCCATGGACTGCAAGAAGATCAAACCGATCCATTCTGAAGGAAATCAGCCCTGAGTGCTCACTGGAAGGACAGATCCTGAAGCTGAGGCTCCAATACTTTGGCCACCTCATGAGAAGAGAAGACTCCCTGGAAAAGACCCTGATGTTGGGAAAGATGGAGGGCACAAGGAGAAGGGGACGACAGAGGACAATATTGTTGGACAGTGTTCTTGAAGCTACCAGCATGAGTTTGACCAAAGTGCAGGTGGCAGTGGAAGACAGGAATGCCTGGTGTGCTCTGGTCCATGGGGCCACGAAGAGTCGGACACGACTAAATGACTAAACAACAACAACACCGAAAAGCATGACATGTCAATGCTGCGATGGAGTAGTCAGAGGATTCAGTAGAGTGCGCCCTTCAAAGGGCTCCTTGTCAATTTCATTTGTGGTGGCAGATCCAGATTCATGGTTGCATAGCATGTAAAGGTCCCTTAGTGGATTTTGACACACAGCTCCTTGGCAGAATTATATGCTCTGAACACATTTCCTCTTGCGTTTCAGGTTGTGTTTCTATCGCACACTTTCCCCTAACACTCAAGCTGTATTTTGTAGCTCGCAAAATGCAGGTTCCCGCCTATGTGTGACCACTGAGCGCCATCTGGGATGTGGCGGCACAAGAATTCAGGGTACCAAACGTCAGGGTACCTAAGGCATCAACAACAGGAGCAAATAAGTTCCTCAAATTTTACCTCAGCTGTTTTCTCCTCCTGGCTACGCCAGCCCTTTTCTGTGAAATTGATTTTGTTTCCTCAGTAAAGGCAGAGAATCCAGATGATGGGTTCGCCCACATTTTTGGAGAGGGGCAGTGGGCACATTTGCAAAAAGGTGACACTGTCGTGGGCATCGCACCGTCCCCTCAACCAAGCACACACCACAATATATTCTAGTCTACTGGCTACAGCATAACACTTCTTTTGAGCCTAATTTCAGAGGGGAGGGAGACCCTGCAGGTGCCAGCAATGGTGGACCTTGGCCCTGTGCGACACCCAAATCCAGCACCTCACCCTGCCTCACAGCTTCCATTGGATGTCATAGTTGCAGCGACACGTGAGCTGTTTTTTGTGTGTGTTTTTTAAAGAACTCACATGTGGCCATTTTCTCCTGACTTTCAACACAATAGCTAAACATAGCACTGTGGTAAAGGGGCATTTGGAAAACTGCAATGGCTGGAGAAAAAAATAACACAGGAGATCTGATTAATGAGAGGCTGAGGAAGGGCAAGAGATTTCCATGCTTTTATTTCATGCACAAATGAGAAAGATAGGCAGTATCTAACCTCCTTAGCAGCCCGAAAACTACAGAGATCATTTCTGTAAAATGCCATTTTCTGTGATCCATCCCCTTTAATTTAATTAATTGTCTGCTTTGATTTTTATGTGCCTTTTCCCACAGGGGATGAGGTGTTTTGCCTTTGGGTTGTTGTTTTTTAAAGGGTATAAAAATGATTCAGTTATTAATTTGAAAATAAGATTAATTAACGTAAAGGTGATACATTATTGTACCAAGCCCAAGAACTACAAAAATGAGCGGCTGGTTATTATGTATGTGGTTGTATTTTCTCCCGCACGTAATTTATGCTGTTGTTCGTTGAAGCGCATTAATAAAACTTTAAAAATAAAACGATGGCAGAGAGGGGGCAGGGGAGGGAGGTGGAGGAAGACCGTCAGCCCCAGTTTGAAAGCCACAGCCTTGCCCTTGAAGAATCCTGCTGCAGCCAGCATGGTGTAGTGGTTAAGAGCAGTGGACTCGTAATCTGGTGAACTGGGTTCGATTCCCCGCTCCTCCACATGCAGCTGCTTGGTGACCTTGGGCTGGTCACACTTCTCTGAAGTCTCTCAGCCTCACTCCTCTCAGAGAGTGTTTGTTGTGGGGGAGGAAGGGAAAGGAGAATGTTAGCCACTTTGAGACTCCTTCGGGTAGTGATAAAGCGGGATATCAAATCAAAACTCTTCTTCTTCATCCTTCCAGAGCCAGCCTTGCTCTACAGCAAGGTGAAGAGACTTGCCTCAGGGGACACCATGAGGGAGAAGTAGATGAGAGAGGGAATCGCCATTGGGATGGTGGGGCTCGACTGTGTTGGGGGTCACCATTTGGGCTCCGCTTCAGTCAGCGAAATGTCCTGCCAGCTCCTGTCCCTTGGGCCACCCCATCAAATAGTGGGAGAAGGCAGCGTTCTCACCAAGTGAGCCCCAAGGAAGGGGGAGAAGGGCAGACATTGGAAGGGATGAGACTTGGGGAGCAGCCATAAAGAAAAGCCTGGCACAAGGGTTGAGGGAGAGCGGAGAGGAGCAGTCGAGTTGCCGCCATTTTGCACAGAGCGGCTGAGAGAAGCACCTGGCAGCTTCGACAGCTCCCTCTGGTGTGCTCGCTTGCTTTAAAGGTAGGGAGCTTCATTTCGATTTCATTTGTGCAAGGGCACTAATAAATTTGTTGTTTAGTCAGTTAGTTGTGTCTGACTCTTCGTGACCCCATGGACCAGAGCACGCCAGGCACTTCTGTCTTCCACTGCCTCCCGCAGTTTGGTCAAACTCATCCTGGTAGCTTTGAGAACACTGTCCAACCATCTCGTCCTCTGTCGTCCCCTTCTCCTTGTGCCCTCCATCTTTCCCAACATCAGGGTCTTTTCCAGGGAGTCTTCTCTTCTCATGAGGTGGCCAAAGTATTGGAGCCTCAGCTTCAGGATCTGTCCTTCCAGTGAGCACTCAGGGCTGATTTCCTTCAGAATGGAGAGGTTTGATCTTCTTGCAGTCCATGGGACTCTCAAGAGTCTCCTCCAGCACCATAATTCAAAAGCATCAATTCTTTGGCGATCAGCCCTAAAAGAAAATGTGATGAAAATTATGTATAGATGGTATATTACACCTGTTAAGTTAGCGAAAATGTATAATGTCAGTAATAAATGTTGGAAATGTAAAGAAAAAGAGGGAACATTTTATCACATGTGGTGGGAATGTAAAAAGGTGAAATGCTTCTGGGAGATGATATATAATGAGTTGGAAAAAATGTTGAAATATACATTTATAAAGAAACCAGAAACATTTTTATTGGGCATTGTGCGGAGTGACATAAATAGAAAGGAATGTAAGCTCTTTTTATATGCAATAACAGCAGCAAGAATATTATTGGCCCAAAAATGGAAGCAAGAAGAGTTACCGACGATTGAAGAATGGAGGATGAAGTTAATGGACTGTGCAGAATTAGATAAACTAACAGGAAGGATTCGAAACCAGCGAGATCAGAAATTCACGGAAGACTGGAGT
Source organism: Podarcis siculus (assembly GCA_034642415.1). Taxonomy (NCBI): domain Eukaryota; kingdom Metazoa; phylum Chordata; class Lepidosauria; order Squamata; family Lacertidae; genus Podarcis; species Podarcis siculus. The sequence goes on along the minus strand of JAXCMG010000054.1, from coordinate 1,980,284 downwards.
AAATTTACGGACTATTTGAAAAGTAATTGTGAAGAACAGACAACGTTTGTAGGGTTGCAAGAAGTTTTGTGAGGAGTATTATTAGAAGTATTGCAAAAATGGATAAGGGGGAGGATGATTTGTTAAGAGATGTAAAGGCAATATAAAGTTAAGAAATGCATAAGAAGTGGTTAAAACGGTGGATCATCAGAGGTGCTGATGGAAGTCCAAAAAGATTGTATAAGTGATAAGTTTTGTGGTACATTTTATAATTTATACGTTAAAATTAATAAAAAATAATATTAAAAAAAACAAATGTTCAAGTGCATCAGGTGAGCATGTGCTTCTAGTAAATAGGAAATGAGTGAAGGATCACTTAAGCCAGGCTTGCCCAACCTCGGCCCTCCAGATGTTTTTGGCCTACAACTCCCATGATCCCTAGCTAGCAGGACCGGTGGTTAGGGATGCTGGGAATTGTAGTCTCAAAACATCTGGAGGGCCGAGGTTGAGCAAGCCTGACTTAGACCCATCACATGGCAAGAGAAGCAAAACCATCTTATTAGTCTCTCAGAAGAAAGTAAGCTTGCAGGGCAAAGCTTTTAAAAAATTATTATTATTATTATTATTATTATTATTAAGCTTACCAACATCATAGAATCACAGAACTGTAGTGTGGAAGAAAGCCTGAGGCTCATCTAATCCAACCCATTGCAATGCAGGAATATGCAGCCATCCCATATGGGAATTGAACCTGCGACCTTGGCATCATCATCAGCACACTCGAACCAACTGAGCTATCGAACTCAGCAAGAAAGGAATAAATTCAGGTAGGTTACCTATGTGAGTAAATGAGCCATTAATTATTTCAAGAGCTTCTTATTTGAATTATGCAAATGTTTGATCATGTCTGCTCTTAATTTTAATAAATGCAAATCATATTTATAGATCTATGATGAGTCATAATTTGCTGGGATTGCAAGATATTCCTTTTGCATCCCATTACAGTAGATTTGCCTGCCTAGTATATTGGCATCCGTGGTTATTAATGAATTTGTTATCATTAAATGCTACTTACTAAGCTATGTAGTACGTTTCATTATTATGTCAATATTCTGTGTACTTAAAGATGCTACGTAGTCTCTTGACGGAGGGGGGGGAGCGTGCAGGAGAAGCCTCTCACGGTGGCCCTACCAATTAGTATTATTTATTTAGCAAAATGTATAGCCTGCTTTAAAATCACGGGGCTTCCGATAAAGGCTCTGTGCCGCAGGGAGGAAGCGAAGGCTAAAGGGAAAGGGAGAAAAGCAGGTCTCGGAGGGGGAAATGGTGGCAAAAATGGTGGAGAAAAGTGGCAACGAGAAAATGCTTACCGTGTTTTTCTGTCTATAAGACGATGCTTTTTTGCATTAAAAAAAATTAGGCAAAAATTGGGTGTTGTCTTATACACGGATAGTGAGTGTCTGGAGGCGGTTGGAGGATGGATGGCGGCTAACAGATTGAGGTTGAATCCTGACAAGACAGAAGTACTGTTTTGGGGGGACAGGAGGCGGGCAGGTGTGGAGGATTCCCTGGTCCTGAATGGGGTAACTGTGCCCCTGAAGGACCAGGTGCGCAGCCTGGGAGTCATTTTGGACTCACAGCTGTCCATGGAGGTGCAGGTCAATTCTGTGTCCAGGGTGGCTATCTACCAGCTCCATCTGGTACGCAGGCTGAGACCCTACCTGCCCACGGACTGTCTCGCCAGAGTGGTGCATGCTCTGGTTATCTCTCGCTTGGACTACTGCAATGCGCTCTACGTGGGGCTACCTTTGAAGGTGACCCGGAAACTACAACTAATCCAGAATACAGCAGCTAGACTGGTGACACCGGTCTTGAAACTGACTCCAAGTACGTTTCCGAGCACAATTCAAAGTGTTGGTGCTGACCTTTAAAGCCCTAAAAGGCCTCGGTCCAGTATACCTGAAGGAGTGTCTCCACCCCCATCGTTCTGCCTGGACACTGAGGTCCAGCGCCGAGGGCCTTCTGGTCGGTTCCCTCGCTGCAAGAAGCCAAGTTACAGAGAACCAGGCAGAGGGCCTTCTCGGTAGTGGCGCCCACCCTGTGGAACGCCCTCCCATCAGATGTCAAAGAGAAAAATAACTACCAAAATTTTAGAAGACATCTAAAGGCAGCCCTGTTTAGGGAAGCTTTTAATGTTTAATAGGTTATTGTATTTTAGTGTTTTGTTGGAAGCTGCCCAGAGTGGCTGGGGAAACCCAGCCAGATGGGCGGGGTATAAATAATAAATTATTATTATTATTATTATTATTATTATTATTATTATTATTATTATTATTATAGTGAATGCAGATTAATAGCAGCAGCAAGCAGGAGATTGGCAGTGGCAATTGGGCGGGTCATTGGTGGCTGCGGCAAGGCCTGCTGGCAATTGGCTGTGGCTGCAGCAATTGGGCAGTAGATTGGCGGCTGCAGCAGGTGGGCTGTTGGTGGCAGTGAGAGGGTAGACAATTGGCGGCTGCAGTGAGGGGTGTGATTTTGCAATGGCTGTGGCAAGCGATCAGCAGTGGTGGGCAGGCAGGTGAGCAATTGGCAGAAGTGACCTCCCCCACCCCCCCAAAAAGCTAAACAACAAAATTTCTTAATTTTGGGTTTAAAAAAAATAGGGGTCATCTTATACATGGGGGTGTCTTATACACGGAAAAATACGGTATGATGTACAAGTGCATCAGGTGAGAATGTGCTTTTAGTAAATAGGAAATGAGTGAAGGATCAGTTAGACCAGGCTTCCTCAACCTTGGCCCTCCAGATGTTTTTGGCCTACAACTCCCATAATCCCTAGCTAGCAGGACCAGTGGTCGGGGATGATGGGAATTGTAGTCTCAAAACATCTGGAGGGCCGAGTTTGAGGAAGCCTGACTTAGACCCATCACATGGCAAGAGAATCAAAACCACCTTATTATTCTCTCAGAAGAAAGAAAGCTTGCAGGGCAAATCTTTAAAAAATTATTATTATTATTATTATTATTATTATTAAGCTCCAGGGCCAGCCCACCCATGAGACAAGGTGAAGCAACCGTCTGAGGTGGCAGAATCCCTAGCGGCAGCAGATCCCGATGTAGATCTATATTCCACCCCTTGTTCCTGAAGTGGATATTCACTCACTCTTTCTTTCCAAGTGGGAAGGGAGGCGCCATTTTGTGGTTTGCCTCAGGTGCCAAAATGCCCTGCTTGACTCTTTCCCCGCCAGCTGTTTTTCTCCACAAAATGGTCCCCTCTCATCCACACACACACACACACACAACAGTGCCAAACGCGGCCAGAACTTCATTATGTTATATGCATTTGCATATAAGGCTCAACCGGAAGACTCTGGTGAGGCGTCTTTGAGCATGACTTGAGTAAGTTGTGCTATGTGAGATAAAGAGTTGCGTGAGGATAAGACCTCCTAATCCCAAGGACGTGTGCTGAGGGGAAAGGGTAGAGGAGAACAGGGTCCTTCAGGCCCAATGCCTCAGTGCGGATAAACGTTTTTAGGTGAAGTCGCCCGGAGAAGGGAAGGATTAAGCCTGCATGTCCCCTCACTGGCTGTGGTGTGGAACCAACACAATGTCAATTTGGGTGAAAATTCATTTTAAAAAATTGCTGCTAGGACTCATTAACCGTTCTTTGATGTTGCAGGTTCAAAGGCCAGGGTAATGAAAATCTCCCCGTACAAATTTTGGTGAAAATGTCTAAAACATAATGATTCCCACAATCATTTTTCTTTTATAATCAGAGTGCTACTGTGTCGTTGTTTAGTCGTTTAGTCGTGTCTGACTCTTTGTGACCCCCTGGACCAGAGCACGCCAGGCACTCCTGTCTTCCACTGCCTCCCGCAGTTTGGTCAAACTCATGCTGGTAGCTTCAAGAACACTGTCCAACCATCTCGTCCTCTGTCATCCCCTTCTCCTTGTGCCCTCCATCTTTCCCAACATCAGGGTCTTTTCCAGGGAGTCTTCTCTTCTCATGAGGTGGCCAAAGTATTGGAGTGTAGTCTAGTGAATATTCTTATGTACTGAAATTAATGAAAATTCCTTTTTAAAACTATCATTTTCTACAAGGGAAGGGTGGTTTCGCCTGCTCAAAATTAACGGTTCTGTGGTTTTGGGTGTGTCCTACTACATCTGATTGCTGTTGAGTAGATGGCGAACGACAGATTTCGCTTTCCTGTGTAACACATATGTAGGGTTGAAGTACCATTATGCACCATCACATAGAACAAGAGGCTAGCTTAATAGATGATAATTGGTGAACTGCTAACCACTTCTCAATCTCATTGTGGGCTCTTAAGAGACTGTGAACAGGTGCCGTGAATCGTTATATTAACAAAATCAAATAATAACTCACAAAATGCACTTGGTGGGAACTCAGCTCACTTCAGTTAGCTGGCCTTAACCTAGCAGTCAGAGGGTGACAACACGTAGCCCTCTCTGATCACAATTGTATCTCTGTCATCAGTTGTGTAGTAGATGACACTCAGTTCTGCTTTTCTTTCCCTTCCTTCCTGAATTGCAAACTGGAATCACTGCTGTGTTGATCTCCCAGAAAGGATGACATAGAATATGGTCAGATTATGGACACAGTCTCTTGAAAGGGACAGTGAAAGGAGAGTAAAGTCAAGACAGAAGAAGAGTTTAAAGAAATAATGAAATGCGTTTAAGCTAGTTGGAAAAATAAAGTAGCGTAACAAGAACGGCTGGAAGTCAAGTCACTTGGTGGGTGTCCGTGTGGGGTAGGTGTGTAGGTATGTTGATATGTACAGTATAGGTAGTGGTACATCAGGTTACATACTCTTCAGGTTACATACGCTTCAGGTTACAGACTCTGCTAACCCAGAAATAGTGCTTCAGGTTAAGAACTTTGCTTCAGGATGAGAACAGAAATTGTGCTCCGGCGGTGCAGCGGCAGCAGGAGGCCCCATTAGCTAAAGTGGTACTTCAGGTTAAGAACAGTTTCAGGTTAAGAACGGACCTCCGGAACGAATTAAGTACTTAACCCGAGGTACCACTGTATAGAGTAATGTAGGTATGTTTTATGTTATGAAAATAAGGTAGTGTGTTGTGTATGTGCATTGTGTAAATGTATATGTATGTGTTTTGCATGTTAATAAAATTTTAAACAGAAAAGAAAGGGACAGTGGGCCATACATGATGGTTTATCCCAGGGGTAGGCAGCCTAAGGCCCGGGGGCTGGATGCAGCCCAATCACCTTCTAAATCTGGACTATGGACGGTCCAGGAATCAGCAACCAGCTGATCTATGGCTGCATGCATTTGTTTATCCATTTATAGACCGCTTGCTATCTTATGTTGTGATCCAGCCCGAGATCCACGAATGTAGGGTGGTAGACAAATTTAATAAATAATAATAATTATGCGGATCACATTCTATATCTTTATCTTCTATCTATGCCATAATTGCAATGAAACCATGTCACACAACTCACGTAACAAAATACAAAAACAATATCCGTATTCACAAGGCGGTATAATATTGGCAAACAAAGCTTGCTAAATAACTAAACAGCCCGTTTGCAAATAGATCCCCGCCTCAAAGCACCCACAGTCCTTCTCCAGTCACTGGTTTTCAACCGGTGTAAAAACGGCACATGGAAGATGGGGATAGAAGGCTGCTCTCTGCCAAATCTCAATTCAATTCTACTCAAATCCATATGTACACACACCTGCATACAAACTCAGTGTGTGAGAGAAAACGGGGGTGGGATGGAGAGAGAGAGAGAGTTTGGGACAAGTACAAAGCCCATCTAATAGTTTGTGATTCACTTGAACTAGCAGGAACGAAATTTTCTTTTCCATGGGTTTAATGAGTAAATCAACTCCTGAGAGGTATTGGGAAGGGACAGGGGAAAGCAAGACACAAAATGTTCTCCTCCGCTCCATCTTTCACACCAAGTGTCCCAGAGAGGCTTCATGGCACAGAACTAAGCCAAGACCCAGAAATGATAAAGGAGAGACAAGTGCGCCACGTAGAAGCAAATCGATGCAGGAGATTCGGGCAATCACTCAACCAGAGGGTGTAAATGCCGTGAGGGGAATGAGGTAAGACACTGGCAGACACAGGAAGCTTGGCTTTCAGGGAGCAATGGGTGGGTGAGCTTTCCCCTTCTTCTACAATTTATTGTAGAACCATTTATTGCAGCATTTGACAATGAAGCTATGTTAATAATAATAATAATAATAATAATAATAATATTTATTTATACCCCGCCCTCCCCAGCCAAGGCTGGGCTCAGAGCGGCTTACAAGCAATAATAAAAACAAGTTGAATGATTACAACTTAAAAACAAAATTAAAATACAACATTAAAATATTGAAACATTAAAATATTAAAATGTAGCCTCATCGCAGGAGGAGAAGGAAAGGAAAAAAGAAAGAGAGGGAGGGAATCAAATTGGCTCCAAGGAAAAGGCCAGGCAGAACAATTCTGTCTTACAGGCCCTGCAGAAAGAAATCAGATCCTGCAGGGCCCTGGTCTCATGAGGCAGAGTGTTTCACCAAGCCGGGGCTAGTGTTGAAAAGGCCCTGCCTCTGGTTGAGGCTAATCTGACTTCCTTAGGGCCCAAGACCTCTAGGGTGTTGCTATTTATGGACCTTGAGGCTCTCCGTGGGGCATACTGGGAGAGGCGGTCCCGTAGGTACCAGGGTCCTAGGCCTTGAAGGGCTTTAAAGGTCAAAACCAGCACCTTAAATCTGACCCTGTACTCCACCGGGAGCCAGTGCAGCTTGAAAAGCACTGGGTGAATATGCTCCCATGGCAGAGACCCCGTGAAGAGCCTCGCTGCAGCATTCTGCACCCACTGGGGTTTCTGGGACAGGTTCAAGGGCAGCCCCGCGTAGAGCGAATTACAGTAGTCAAGCCTGGAGATGACCGTCGCATGGATCACTGTGGCCAGGTCGGGGCGGGAAAGGTAAGGGACCAACTGCTTGATGCGGCGAAGGTGGAAAAATGTCGCCTTGGCTGTTGCTGTAACTTGCGCCTCCATGGAAATATAGATACACACACACACACACCCCTCTCAACATTACTGTAAATGGAAATTTGCCTTGCAACTAAGGCTGGGCAGAACTGTCAAAAATCTCTCAATTTCTCATTGTTTCATTCTTCATTTCCCCACATCCAGTTGTGTGTGTGTTTTAAAAAGTCCTCATGAAAATTCATCAGCGTATTAGTACACCTTTGTCCCAATATGCACATTTATACATGCAGTTTCCCCTGAGACGCACACTTTTTGCAAAGCAATTTCCCCTCCCGTAACAGATTTTTGTATATTAGTTTGACTAAAGTATACATTACTGGGCTGGAAAGTGCATTGTGGAAGCGGTACAATTGCAGATTTTTCAATTGCAGATTTTTCAACGGATATCTGGGTTTTATTTTGCATATTGTTTCGGAAGGTGCAAATTAGGTGGGTTTGCGTTTAAAAACGAGTGGAATCTAATTGTACAAACACATGCCCCTTTCATCCAGATATAGACACAAGCTGCTCAGCATTGCTCTTAGGGACAAAGAAGAAATTCGATAAACTGTGCATTGATAGCCAAATTTACCAAATTGGCACTTTCGCAAGCAATATGCAAATCCGAAACAGAACCGTCCTTCAAAATTTTCACTTACCTGAATTTTGCAAAGAAGTTCTCCAACCCAAACCATGGGTGGATTAGAACATAGTGTTAAGGGGATGTTTATGTGAGGAATTTCTGCTTGTCAGATAGAAATATTTTTCCTCTGCATGCTGTTGTGGGAGTTTCCCAAACTGCCTCCCCCCCCAGCAGATTTGGGGGAGATTTGGGGGCACACGGGGGGGGGGAGGAGGGAAACCCCATTACACTAGCAGGAGTTATTGTGCTGACTTCAGAACAGGTTAGTCGAATCTGACCCAGTGCTTACTAAAACACATTTTCTAGAGGAAAGTGTGCATAAAAATAAAGAACTTGTTGAAAACAACATACAGAAATGCATTACACTAGGGGGAAATGTGTCCCTGAGTCAAAACACACAAAAATGAGAAATTCACACTGAATGCTGATGAGTTTTAATGAGGATTTTAAAAAAAAAAATCACAAATGTGGAGAACTGAATTTAAGATCGGAAGAAAGAGAAACTGAGAACCAGAACAGAAAGATCCTTCCATACCTAATTGTTGTAAATGGTCCTCTTTATGGTCCCAAAAGTAGCTTAGTTTTGTTTTAATAAAAAAAACCACAGAGTTCATCTGAAAGGAAGCACACGTTAAATACCGAACATCTGGGTAGTTTATTCAAGCTCCAGCTCAGAAAGGCCTATGGAGGTCTATGGAGAAGTAAGCCCCATTATTTTCAGCTGCCAGGCAAGTCGATCTCAGATTAATGAATTCCTAGCTGAAGATGAATTGAAATTGGCAGCGATGGGAGCAAAGGATGGTTCACTTTTGCAAGCTGCTTTGCTTCTGGTCTGTTGCTGCAATAGGGAATGAGTAAAAAGGTAAAGGTACCCCTGACCGTTAGGTCCAGTCGTGAACAACTCTGGGGTTGCGGCGCTCATCTTGCTTTACTGGCCAAGGGAGCTGGCGTTTGTCTGCAGACAGTTTTTCCAGGTCATGTGGCCAGCATGACTAAGCCGCTTCTGGCGAAACCAGAGCAGCGCACGGAAACGCCGTTTACCTTCCTTCTGGAGCGGTACCTATTTATCTACTTGCACTTTGACATGCTTTCGAATTGCTAGGTTGGCAGGAGCAGGGACCGAGCAACGGGAGCTCACCCCGTCACGGGGATTTGAACCGCCGACCTTCTGATTGGCAAGCCCAAGGCTCAGTGGTTTAGACCACATATTAAAGATGGGCTTTTCTTCCTGCAGTGGGTAGTTTATCAAATTGCAAATCCTCCTCCTACTCTGCCTCCATGAACATCTCAAAAAGGCATCTTCGCTGAGGCTCTGATTATATGCTAATTTATTCGAATTTAATGAAATAATTCATCAGTTAAAGGACAGGTGGTTAATCAACCAAAAAGTCCTTAATCAAGTGGCAGCCTGAAGAGTGCAATCCTAGACATGCCTACTCAGAAGTAAGCCTCATCGGGTTTGTTCCGACTTACTCCCAGGTAAGCGTATACAGGATTGAATCCGTAATAAGAATTGCTGCAGATGACAAAGTTACAACCTAGACACAAACATTCTCAGCAGTTAATCTTTCCGTAAACAATATTTATTTTGTACCCCTTTATTGTATTTGTCATGCAATTACATTTTCATCAATGATACAGGTAGTAACGTGAGCTCGTATTTCTTCTGGGCTATTTTTTTCAGTGCCATTAAAGGTAAAGGTAAAGGGACCCCTGACCATTAGGTCCAGTCATGACCGACTCTGGGGTTGCGGTGCTCATCGCGCTTTATTGGCCGAGGGAGCTGGCGCACAGAAACGCTGTTTACCTTCCTGCTGGAGCAGTACCTATTTATCTACTTGCACTTTGACGTGCTTTCCAACTGCTAGGTTGGCAAGAGCAGGGACCGAGCAATGGGAGCTCACCCCATCGCGGGGATTCGAACTGCCAACCTTCTGATCGGCAAGTCCTAGGCTCTGTAATTTAACCCACAGCGCCACCCACAACCCTTAAAAAAGGAGAGGTACGCTGGTACGCTTTGCCAAATATTCAGAGGCATGTGGTAGACACTGACCAGCAAGCTGTTCTTCTCAGGCAAGTATACTTAGATACAGTAATCTGCCCTTTATGGTGTTCGCAGGCAGCAAACATAGCTGCTGCTTAAAGTATAAGCCAGTCCTAAGTTCCCCTGAAGTCCAGGAGACTCAAACATTTCACGGTTGGCTTTCATTCCATTGATTCATTGAGGCTTTAATTGCACCTGTCACTGGATCGCACACCCATTATGTCTTTGCATCGTTTATACTAGGTTACTTGCCTCTGTCCATGTACAATGCTGGAGACAAGCCTCAGTTCCCTCTTGGCTGATTTCTGCTTAGTTCTAGCCAATACCATTGACGGAAACTAGGTTTGCATCTAACGGAGGACAGTGCAAAGGAGCCGCTTAGAAAGACATGCAATCTGTGATGGCCTGGGATTTGGACTCGGATGCTGAACCTGAGGGATCCCAGCCTGCACAGGATTCCCCACCTCCAGGACCAGCTGAGCCGGGCCTGGGGCATGAGCTTGAAGGGCCCTCACCTGTTCTAGATCCTCAGGTACAGGCACCAGCTGAGTCTGCTTTGGCCCCTGAGGTGATGGAGGGTCCATTGCCTGCAGGTGCTCCCCTCCCAGCCCTGTCAGGGGTAGGTGAGGTTGCCTCTGGGTCTGGTAACCCTCCAGCCTCTCCTGAACTTCAGAGGCTCAGGGCAGAGAGGCGGAGCGAACTAAGTTCCCTCAGGAAGAGTGCTCACCTCCAGGCCAGGAGAGGCGAGCCACCTGTGGACCGGGGCCGCCCTATGCCTCGGGGCAGATAAAAGCCAGTCAGCCCCAGTCCTAGGTTGCGGGAGCAACATTGTTGGTAGCCTGTTCCTGCCTGAACCCTGTCCTGCTCTTCTGCCAGAGTTCCTGACCTTGCCTGACTCCCTGCCTTGGACCCTGCCTCACCTTTGACGGACAGCCTCCATACTGGACCCTCGACCTCAGACTGGACTCAGACCTCGCCACACAGTTGACCCTCGGAACCAGCACACAATCATTATCAATTGATGCAGTAACCCCGTTGTGTAGGCTGTAACATTTGCACACAACTCTTCTGTTGAAGATGGGACCTATTCAAACATCTAGCTGAAGGGGTACTTATCATTTAGTAAGTCTGCATATATTATTTCCTTTTTTATTTAAAAGCATTTGTAGTCTAGCATCTTCTAGATCTGCCAGAAGATCTCCAAGCACAATTCAAAGTGTTGGCGCTGACCTTTAAAGCCCTAAATGGCCTCGGCCCAGTATACCTGAAGGAGTGTCTCCATCCCCATCGTCCAGCCTGGATACTGAGGTCCACCTCCGATGGCCTTCTGGCTGTTCCCTCACTGAGAGAAGCGAAGTTACACGGAACCAGGAAGAGGCCTTCTCGGTGGTGGAACGCCCTCCCATCAGATATCAAGGAGATAAGTAACTATGCAACCTTTATAAGACGCCTGAAGGCAGTTTTTTATGTTTAATGTTTAATGTTTTATTATGTTTTTGTATATACTGGAAGCCATCCAGAATGGCTGGGGCAACCAACTCATAGTCAGGTGGGTGGGGTACACATAATGTTGTTGTTGTTATCAGTTACCCATAGCAAATGTTGTTGTTGTTGATGATGATGATCTCACAGCAAGGCACATCTAGAGCCACAATACCACCCAAAGTGGGCAACTTTCTCTAACCAATGTTAAAAGCAAACAGAGTCTTTTAGAATCTCTGACACCAGACCACCCCTCATGGACTCTGCCTCCTTGTGGAGAACTTAGCTTAAAGGACCAACCCTCTGACCTGAAGCTGATCAGACCTCCTATGGCATGGGTAGGCAAACTAAGGTCCGGGAGCCAGATCCAGCCCAATTGCCTTCTAAATCCGGCCTGCGGACGGTCCGGGAATCAGCATGTTTTTACATGAGTAGAATGTGTTCTTTTATTTAAAATGCATCTCTGGGTTATTTGTGGGGCATAGAAATTGGTTTGTTTCCCCCCCCTCCATATATTCTGGCCCCCCACAAGGTCTGAGGGACAGTGGACTGGCCCCCTGCTGAAAAAGTTTGCTGACCCCTGTCCTATGGTCTCCTGATCTCCAGAACCCTGGACAGATCCCAGCCAGAGACTTCTGACTGCTGTTGTGATTGTTGCTGGGCGCTGTGATCATGACATGAGCACACTAATTCTGACTTGTCTCTTCGCAGCAGCAAGAGGCAAGTACAAAATGTAATGCCCCCCCCCCCGGAAAGTGCTCAACAAATTGCACGAGTGTCGCTAACAACTACTGAGTATGTCAGAAGAGTTCAATAATTTCTCATTTGGCGACGTGAGCACTTGGATGGGCTTGGATAACTTGATTACAGGTTTCACTGAAATCCCGACTCTGATTACTAATTGGAGAGTCCAGAGATAAAGAGGTTGGTCGGGGAACTCTCTGTTCCGCCTTCCTGTCCCCACTCATGGAGGCAATTAGTGTAATTATCGGCGAGGTTTAGGGGTTGCAGCCTGTGCTCCTCTCTGTACTGAGGAGGCAGGGCAAACAGGACTTTGTAGAAAGGAGCTGATCCAGGGGTTCAAGAGGGCCTCTGAACCTGCTTTCCACCAAGTCTGCCCAGCAACCCTTCAGGACTTCCTGTAATAACTGGCAACAGCTCTCTGTGATCTCAGGGAAAGGAAGGTCTTTCCTGTTGCCCAAGAAGACCCTTTTAGGTGGAGATAATTGAACCTGAGGTCTTATCCACCCAAAGGAGGTGCTCAAGTGACATGGACCCCTCAAGAAACTGTGACACCTCAAAATGCACATAAGGAATTATTGTTAGGAAACACTGAAGGCTGTGTACACACCGCACACAGTGTACACTGTGTACACACTGAAAAATTTTGTACATCACTTGGGAAGACAGGTGAACATCCAGTGTACTGGATGAAGCAAAGATCACCAGTGTCGAAGCAATGATTCTTCAACATCAATTTCGTTGGACTGGTCATGTTGAGCAGATGCCTGATTATTGTCTTCCAAAGCAACTACTCTATTCAGAACTTTAAAATGGAAAGCGTAATGCTGGTGGTCAACAAAAGAGGTTTAAAGACTGTCTCAAGGCAAATCTTTAAAAATGTAGTATGAACACCAGCAATTGGGAAACATTTGCCTGAGAGCGCTCCAGTTGGAGAACAGCTTTTACCAAAGGTGCCATGGGCTTTGAAGACACTCAAACTCAGTACGCAAAGGAGAAACGTTCTAAGAGGAAGGCATGCTTGGCAAACCCTCACCGTGATCAACTCCCACCTGGGAACCAATGTCCCCACTGTGGAAGGACGTGTGGATCCAGAATTGGCCTCCACAGTCACTTACGGACTCATTGTTAAAACTGTGTTTATGGAAGACAATCTTACTCGGCTAAGAGTGATTGCCAAAGAAGATGACGACACGCCACAGTAACATTTAAAGTACATGCCTCCCCACTCTAAGAATCCTGGGAACTGTGGTTTATCTCCCCCAGAGCTATAGTTCCCAGATCCTTAAGGAGCCACAATTCCAGGGAGTGCTCGGGGGATACGGCCCCCTCATTCAGCTGTGCCATCTCAAAATGCACATGAGGATTTGTCACCAGCCAGTCTTTCCCTATCAAAGGCTCCCGGCTGTAGAAGCTGCTTATGCATCAGAGAGTAGGCTTGAAGCTTCGGAGAGCCATGGCTGGCAAAGGTTGGCGCTGCGACCTCCTCCTGGAGCCTTTACTCTTCTGCACGCTCCTCCAGCCTTTGTCTTTGTGTCACAACAATACAGTGTTTGAGAAATCATGCGAAACAGATGGGGAGGGGGGAGACAGCAGATGCTGACACATTTTGATTTGCTCTGCTAATGAGAACATAGTCTTCAGTTTCCAAAGTGGGGTTTTTGAACTCATCTAAGGCACTATACTTTTGATTTTGAAAGTTGCTTTTTGAAGGCACATCTGGACAAGTGCTCTGAATTCTGGCCCTTAATATGCTCAGGGAAGAGGTGTACATGGGAGAAGAGTTAGGAGCATAAGTACTAATTGGTCCCACAATGAGAACTCCTTGCATGCTTAATTGCAAAGATGTTGCAAACAGATTCATTTACATCTACAATTCCATCTGTGGGTGTCTAGCCACATCTTGATAAAGAGAAACGTGAACCATGAAAATATCCATTCGTCCTATCTCTAAGTAAGGTAAAGAGTTTGGAAAATGTCAGATTATTTATAGGTTTGCTGTTATTTTCTAGTATGTGATCTCTAACTGGAGAGACATGAAAGGGATTTTGAAACCACCTCATCTCTGCCCTGTTGGAGGCGGGGGGAGGCGGGAGAGACTTCATCATCAAATACATTCCAGCTATTATTTACGACTCTGAGTCCAAGGCTAGAGCACATCACACAAAGACATGCTCTTTGACCATAAAAGAAGCAAAGCTTTTTGGATTCTTACATACTTCCATTATGATGGCTTGAAACTGCTGAAACTTATTATTTTCCTTGTTTTAGTTTATGAGAAACAGAATAAGAAAGAAGAACAAATATTCTTTATTGAATATATTACAGGCATCAACTAAAATGAGAGGCCCACAGTATTTCAGAAGACATTTTGCACGGATTCCCCAAACTGCAAAATCAGGGTCTGCAGAATCAAGTGTACAATTCCCCTGAAAGTGTTTGTTTCCTGCATTGCACAGTGTGCTCAATTGTCCGAGGGAAGAAAGGAAGGAAGGAAAAGATGGACCTTTTGACCAGGATGGTACAAAGAACTGACAAGCACACACAGAAGTTAAACCCACTGGAGAGGAGAATGGTTGCTTTTTAAACGGAGCAGTGCCTTGACTTCTCAGCTCTGGCAAAATGATGGTGAGAAAATAAGTGATACTTCCATGTCCAGAGGACAGAGCGTTGGACACAGACTTGGGAACTGCTGAGGGAGGGTGGTTAAAACCACCAAGTGCTTCCTCCTGTCATCTAGTCAAGATGTCTGAGGGAAGAACAATATGGCAGGAGGTGCCTTGCCCACCTGTTCCAGATGCTGTAACTCTTCATCTGCCCCTAGATCTGATCTGAAGGAGAAAATTGTCGGAATCTCCGTAACAACCGAGCTGATAAAGCTCATCCGGAATCGCCTCCGACGATAATTAACGACCTGAGCCTCTGATGAGGTCTCCAGGCACGTTCCCATTACATAGAGAATCAAAGCAGCAGAAGTGATGAGATTTATGGCTACATCGCTATGCTTTATTTTCTAGCTACGCAGACAGAAAAGAAATACATCCTCTCTCTGTGAGAGCAGAGAGCAACTGGGAAAACAAAGGAACAGGAAACCAGTAACGTCACATCCGTCTCCTGTCTTCCATGAGACTTCCAACAGCTTGGAATGTCTCAGGAATGTAAACAGAGTCTTGTGACTCCAGAACACTGCACAGTGGCAAACAGAAACTAACATCCTCCCCCTTTCTGTGAACACCACTGGGCAGTGTGTCAGTACAATCTCAGTACAAACCCAGTTTCTGTACAGTTTCTGTACATCCCAGGAGGAATACTGTAGCACCCTGTTCATCCTCCTCCCTTCGAGTGCCCCAGGCGAATGAATGACAGGCAACCAGAACTACCATTGACATCAAGTGAGGGACGAGGGTGACTTCATCTTCTATCCAATTCAAGGAGGGTTCTAATCGCCATCCTGTCAACTGTCAGGGGGAAGAACGGACAAGGGACGACCTGTCCTTGTTTTCAAAAAGAGGCTGTCTCCAGTATTTATGCACTTTCTCACATTGCCAGACCACAGGAACACGCACATCTGGAATACTGTGTCCAGTTCTGGGTGCCACAGTTTAAGAAGGATGTTGACAAGCTGGGAGGTGGGCAGAGGAGGCCAACCGAGATGATCAAGGGTCTGGAAACCAAGCCTTAAGGAGGAACGGTTGAAAGTTTAGCCTGGAAAAGAGGAGATATGATAGCTATCTTCAAATATCTGGCTGTCACATGGAGGATGGAGGAAGCTTGTTTTCTCCTGCTTGGGAGGGTAGGACCTGAACCAGTGGATTCAAGTTACAAGAAAGGAGATTCTGGCTGAACACCAGGAAGAAATTTCTGACGATAAGAGTTGTTTGACAGTGGAACGGACTCCCTCAGAAGCTGGTGGACTCTCCTTCCTTGGAGGTTTTTAAGCAGAAGTTGGATAGCCATCTGTCATGGGTTCAGATTCCTGCATCGCAAGGGGTTAAGACCAGATGACTCTAGGGGTCCCTTCAACTCAAAATTCTATGAATGCACGATTCTGTGATTCTTAAGTTCGCCCTGAGACAACTATA
This sequence comes from Podarcis siculus, assembly GCA_034642415.1. NCBI lineage: Eukaryota > Metazoa > Chordata > Lepidosauria > Squamata > Lacertidae > Podarcis > Podarcis siculus. The sequence continues at coordinate 1,964,299 of JAXCMG010000054.1, read as the reverse complement.
CATGCAATTTAGCATATGCAAATGAACGAAAAGGGAAAATATGGATGTGAAAGACTTGAGATCCTCCCTACTTGCTAGTGAACCTTTCGCTGCAAGTTAGAGCTATCAAAATAAAAGCTGTCAAGATAATTGAGGGGGAAGCAATTTCCTAAAGAGTAATGAGATAAAGTGAGCTGGGGGAAAGCGAGCTTTCCAGAGCTGGGGGAAAGAGAGCTACTGCATATTGGGAGATTCTAGTGAGACATTGTGACATACATCACTCTGGCACGGAGGAAAAGCAACCTCGTTTTGATGTTGGTGGTGGAATCAGAAGCAGCAGAATCAGAAGAGGAAGGATGAAAAGAGTCCAGATGGACTGAGATAGGTGTGACTTCTCCACGGTGGTGTTTACACTGTCAGCAATATTCCACCGGGAAAACAAATCCTGCCACAGGGAGGCAAAGGAAGTCTGTACTTGGATGGAATTCGGAGCTAACAAAAAAGCACAACCAAAGACAGGAAATGCTACCAAATATGAAAAATGAACACAGGCAACTCTTTGAGAAAGTAATAAAGATATTTTGCCGGCTGGCTTTTTCTATTTCCTTATCTCCTCCTTTCAGCTTTGCCACAACTCCGTCACTGTAACTATTTCCTGGGCTGAGAGTGTTAATTGGTTTAATGGACAGATTGATCAACAAAAGCTCTAGTTGATTAATTAGTGGCAGCCCATTTTAACTGATGAGGGTGCAAATTAAGGGTAGACGTGTTTATTTTTTGAGGCTATTTTAGTTCTGGCATATTATACTAAACTAGGAAAGCGAGAAGAAAATATGAAGGTTGGCCTTACCTTCTGACTATGAGTGATCAATTTTGTTTGTTCACCAGTCAGAAATATTCTACCTCCTTCAGCATCTCAAAGGGGCACCTGAGGTTTGTAAAGACAAAACATAATTTGGATTTAATAAATTCATTTTTATTATAGTGGAAACATTTGATTTTGTTGCCACAGCCTACTGTGATTTATTGGCCTGCCTGGTGATTGATTACTAAAACAAGCAGAGCGATCCAAAACCTATTTGCATGGGGCTGGGGATGGACTGGGTGGAGGTCTCCCTCTGCCCAGCCCTGCTGAGCTCCATCACCCTCCCAGGCAGCTTGGATCCTGGGGAGTGGTGGTGAGGCAATAATGAGTTTGAAACTGCACCAAAATCCCTATTTTTCCTTAGCTAAAATGCTTTAACTTGAGCTCTTGAGCCGAAACCCAGCTGTATAAACAAGTGCTCAGAGCTCTCTCCTTTATCAGTTTGTGATGGCAAGGATGGCCTTGACTGTACCAGTAGAACAGGGAAGACACGTCTGTGCCTTATCTTATATCCTGACCACAAAAGACGCACAGACCTAGTCTGGGAACAGCACCAGAGGGTGTTCTTGGAGATGGTGACCTCTTGCTCCAAGATAAGAGTAGGAACAGGAAGATCCTTTTATGGTCAGAAGTACAGGAAGGAATATCCTTTTATGGTTAAGAGTGCCGGAGCAGGAACATCTGTGATGTCAACCTGCGTGTACAAGCTGACGTGGCTGGATTCCTGGGGAAGGGGGAGAGGGTGCCTGGAGGATATATATACTGCATGTAATCTCTCAGTGGAAGACAGGAGTGCCTGGCGTGCTCTGGTCCATGGGGTCACGAAGAGTCGGACACGACTAAACGACTAAACAACAACAAATCTCTCATTTCTTTGGACTTGCTGTGGACACACCACGCAGGTGCCTTTCTGCTGTTCCGGAGAGCAGAAATAAATCTTTCTCTGAACCAACCCTCAGTGTCATTTGACTTCCTTCCTCCTCTCTGGAAGCAACGCAGAGCCCACCAATCGGTAAAGTCTAATAAGGCTACAGTCAGAGGGAAAAGACAGGGAAGAAGAGATGTCAAGAGCTGAAGATGTAACAAGGCTTAGTGAGCTGGGAGAGTCTGGCAGAGAAAAGTGCAAAATCAGAGACAGAACCTGAAGCAGGAGAGCGCAGGAAAGTCAGAACTCAGTTCTGGCACCTCTCAGGTGGGCACCATTGCCATTATAAGAGAACGAGGGAGGCGTTCATGGTGAATTTCGGCACCTCTTTTTCTTGAAAAACAGCACTGGGTGAGTGGGAAGAGGGAGGCCAAGAGGCAGAGATGATTCAGGCTGGTGAAGAGTCATGGTTATGTCCCCGTCTTGCTGTGACAAGCTTTCCTTCTCACCTGACTCCCAGGACTAGGAGAGGCATGAAACAGGTGGAGCAGAGGCAGTCTGCACGCAGACGCCGTCTCTGCTTGCTTGGAAGAAGCCCTGGAAAGGAGGAGACAGATGGCTGTGGACCTTTAATCTCAGCAAACCATTTCATTGAATAAGACCTACAGGGAACAAACTGTTGTGGTCATTAGGCCTGACACTCCGCCAAGTCTGTGGAGATACCATTTTTGGAAATGAAGAGTTTTAGCTCCAACTTCAACTGCATGATTTGCTGGCTGGCCGGCTCACTGTGATGGCCTGGGATTCGGACTCGGAGGCTGAACCTGAGGAATCCCAGCCTGCACAGGAGTCCCCGCCTCCAGAACCAGATGAGCCGGGGCTGGGGCTTGAGCCTGAAGGGTCCTCACCTGTGCTGGATCCTCAGGTGCAGGCACTAGCTGAGTCTGCTCTGGCTCCTAAGGAGGTGGAGGACCCATTGCCTGCAGGTGCTCCACTCTCAGCCCCGTCAGGGGAAGCTGAGGTTGCCTCTGGGTCCAGTAACCCTCCAGCTTCTCCTGAGCTGCAGAAGCTCAGGGCAGAGAGGCGGAGGGAGCTAAGTTCCCGCAGGAGGAGTGCTCGCCTCCAGGCCAGGAGAGGCGAGTCCCTGTGGACCGGGGCCGCCCTATGCCTCGGGGCATATAAAAGCCAGCCAGCCCCAGTCCCGGGTTGCGGGAGCAACATTGTTGGTAGCCTGTTCCTGCCTGCACCCTGTCCTGCTCTTCTGCCAGAGTTCCTGACCTCACCCAACTCCCTGCCTTGGACCCCACTTCAGCTTTGATGGACAGCCTCCATACCGCACCCTCGACCTCGGATTGGACTCAGACCTCGCTGCACGGTTAGCCCTCGGGACCAGCACACTCACACTGTGACAGCTACTCCTCCCGCCCACCAAACACGCAGCAGAGTTTACTGGGGCAAGGAAGGGAGTAGCTGAGCCATCTCAGGATCCAATCTTGATTGCTGAGTCAGTTCCTGCCTCAATCTGCCTGCCTCCCACCTTCCATCCTGGCCACTGAGTGTCACAAAGCTGTGAAGCTGGCCCTGACACTCTGATCAGGGAAAGCAGGGAGGGCAGGATTGCTCCCCAGTTTGCTAGATGGCAAGGGACTGCCATTCAAAATCTCTTGTGTTTTTTTAATTTAAAAAATCCATTGCAAAGACTTCTGATAACTGTTCAGCCCAGGGAAATGTAAACACAGATTGAAAACCACAGAGCTACTGGTTCATGAGGCGAGGCACTTCACTGGCTGCACAAATGATACGCTCATAGCTTCTGCTCAAATTTTGGCAAGGTCATCTCCATGAATACGGACAGGGAGTTGCTAGGCTGAATTAGATGCATCACAGTCAGTGCCTGCAATTTACAACTGCAAACAGTGAAAAAAGAAGAGAAAAAAACAATTTAGCAGTATTTGGGGAAGGCTTCCAACTGAATTTATTTGTTTGTTTTTAAAGGATATGTGCAACCAGCTTAATAGGAAAGAAAAATACATTTAATAAAAACAATTTGTCCATTAAAAAACAAAATAAAGCCATTAACCCCCAGGCTGTGATGATGAGAAAATAAAATTACCAAATACAGTGGTACCTCGGGTTAAGTACCTAATTCGTTCCAGAGGTCCGTACTTAATCTGAAACTGTTCTTAACCTGAAGCACCACTTTAGCGAATGGGGCCTCCTGCTGCCGGAGCACGATTGCTGTTCTCATCCTGAAGCAAAGTTCTTAAACCGAAGCACGACTTCTGGGTTAGCAGAGTCTGTAACCTGAAGCATATGTAACCTGAAATGTATGTAACCTGAGATACCACTGTACAGGGTCCCATTTCAATTACCAAATACAGTGTGCCGGAAAACCATAGAGAACAGGCATAGGCAAACTCGACCCTCCAGATGTTTTGGAACTACAACTCCCATCAACCCTAGCTAACAGGACCAGTGGTCAGGGATGATGGGAATTGTAGTCCAAGACATCTTTAAGGCTGGGTTTGCCTATGCCTGGTAGAGAACTTCCTAGTTGGTGCTAGATTGAGGAGTGGTGTGGTGGACAGAGTGCTGAAATTAGGCTAGGGAAAGCTAAGGCCCCTGAGGGATCAACAGGGCTTGGGATCCAGTGGATTCTAGGCTTCTGGTACCCTGCCTCCAAACACCTTGTTTCAGGGGGAGCCAACTCCCCCTACTCACCCCATATCAACATCGGTGGGTAGGATTGTGCTGTCAGTCACTCAATAGATTAACTGAGTTTTGTAGTCTAAATTCAGTCAGGTTGGTAGTGTGTCAGTGGTCTATGATTCACAGGAGCCTATCCAGGGTGGAATCTACACACATATAAAAAAACGCTATGAAAATGCTATTTAAAAAAAAGTTTTGAAGAATACAGCAAAAGTGGCGTAGCTCACTGTCGCCATCTAGTGCCACATTTGTACATTGCACTTTGCAACACATTTAAAACGTTTTATTTGCAGCTGTATAATAGCTGAGTCCCAGGCCCATTTGGCCACACATGTTCGATTCAAGCTTCTGGAATGTATTATTCATTGCTGGAAAATAAAGGATCTCACTTTCTCACTCTGACAACTTCACACAAGAAATTGAAGCTATAAAACAGTAATTCCGACATGCACCAAAGCAAAATAATATCGAGAGAATTTCCCATCAGGACTGAAACCAGAGGAAACATTTTCTTTCAGATGGATCAAGTGAAGAAAGAAAGCAATCGGACAGAAACGTCAAAAAAACCCTGAAAATAATATTGGATGTGTTACTTTTGTAGTCCTAGAAAGGACATAAAATGTAAACTGCCAGGCAGAGGAGATCAATGTTGCTTGTTTTGGTATGTATACCCCTAAACATCAACAAAATAAAACCATTCCACCGCAAATCAAACCATGAGCAGTTAATGGGGAAAGAAAGATGACAGAATGGGACTGAATTATGGATGATATGGTGGGGGGGAGTGTTTTATGGCGTTGAAGGATTTATAATGCCAAAAAAAGAGAAAAAAAGATGGAGGAAACCCTTTTTTATGTATAGCTTTTGCTCGATTTAAGAATTATTCATCAGACAATAGTTTCTGAGCCTAGATGCGTAATGAAAAGCTATAAAAAAGAGGGGGAAATGGAATGTGAAAGAAAAAGATCAGGCCCTTTCAGAAAATAAAGTCTAGACTGGGGGGCGGAATAGCTTTCGTGGTGGGTAGAGAAGGCGCACACGAAGTTTGCGAGAGAATAGGAAGACTTGGGGTGGGGGGAACAGGACATGGAGAGCATGGTGAAGAATCCAAAGTGAATTTTTCGGGCTGTAACGACTCAAAGAGTTGAAAAGGAGCTGACAAAAAGGAAAGGATTTGTTCAAAGTCAGCAGAAGTCAGGCAGGACCAGCCCTGGTACCTGCCGGTAAACAGAGCAGCCTTGCCCAATCCATCGCCCTCCAGATGTTTTGAACTACAACCCCCATCATCCCTGGCCGGGGCCCATACTCTGGAGGAGGCTAGTGGAAGCAGGAGTCCAAGACATCTGGAGAGAGCCAGTGCTGGTTTGAGGTGTCATGATACGGTAGCAGATTGATAGATATTTGTTTTGTTTTGTTTCGTGCTGTTGTAATTTCACCCCTAGAGAGAAGCGCTTGGGGCGTTTCCATCCAAAATAATCTGATCAGCCTTACGCCCGATGTACCTTGACCGGGGTTGGGTTGGAGGCGCCATTTGCTTTTCAACATCAGGCTCTGAAATCAGGGGTGACGTTAAAGGTTATGAGATGGGTATGTCTTGCTATCGCCCTGAACGGTTAAGTCCAGTCAAAGGCGACTCTAGGGTGCAGCGCTCATACGCTTTTCAGGCCGAGGGAGCCGGCATTTGTCCAGTGTAATTCTCAGAATGGCCAAAGGCAAACGTGCTGTTGGAGGGAAGACTACAGAAAGAATCCCTCTTTGCGGTCACAGAAGCACATTACTATCTGTAGATATAAGGGTGTAAACCTAGGTAAAGGTAAAGGGACCCCGATCATTAGGTCCAGTCATGGCCGACTCTGGGGTTGCAGCGCTCATCTTGCTTTATTGGCCGAGGGAGCCGGCGTACAGCTTCCGGGTCATGTGGCCAGCATGACTAAGCCACTTCTGGCGAACCAGAGCAGCGCATGGAAACGCTGTTTACCTTCCCACCGGAGCGGTACCTATTGATCTACTTGCACTGGCATGCTTTCGAACTGCTAGGTTGGCAGGAGCAGGGACCGAGCAACGGGAGCTCACCCCGTCACGGGGATTCGAACTGCTGACCTTCTGATCGGCAAGTCCTGGGCTCTGTGGTTTAACCCGCAGCTACCCGCGTCCCTTTCGGTGTAAACCTAGCTGTACTTAATTGAAAGTTATCTTCATCAAAGTTAATAGAACGCACTTCACAGAAATATCTTTAAGATGGGATCCCTAATGTGAAATATGTCAGTATTTCTCTTTTAGGAATCCAATAATCATCAAAATAAAATATAGGAAGAGAGTCAAGGGACAACAGGGGCAATGTGGACTAATCTGATCAGTTACAGAAGGGAGAAGACCAACACAAATCATTAAACTGAGCTAATTTTTCATAGGAGGGCAACATTCAGTCAGCTGAAGCAGGGAAGAACGCCCAAAACAGGCTATAGGAAACTAGGATGTACATTAAATGTTTCTGAAATGCCCTGGGCGAGAGCAATGATAAAAACAGAACAGCTCTTTTCAAATATTTCACACCGGAGGGGCTGAAAAACTGTGTCCAAAGTATGCCTCCCATCATAGGAAATTTGGACCAAATCAGGCAAGTTTTCAAGGCATTCATACTCAGTTAGGTTTAATTCTTCAGGTTAGGAAGAAAATTGAAAATAATTTTAACAGGCAGCATCTTTTCCCCAGAATGACCTTCATTAATATACATGATGACTCTCTGTTGATAAAAACCAAAGCAGATTGCTTTATGGAATGATTGAACTTATCTCATGCCAGCTTTCTGCAGCAACAGCAGTGTAAACTCAGGAGCAGAGTTTGACCCATAGCCAGCAGCAAAATGCAGTTCCCAGACCTTTCTCAGCCTTTGATACGACTGCCAAGGAAAATATAGTTAGGCATGTGAATTTTGGACCAATTTTTGTTTTCCTCTGGTTGAAAGCAGAACAAACTCCATGCAGGCTTTGTTTACACGGCCAAGGATATCAAGGTTATTGCGACTCATTTGACATGGCTATAGCGAAACTTTTGCTTATCGTCTGTCCTCGGGTCATTTGGGGGTCATGTACAGGAACATAGGAAGCTGCCTATATCATGCAGTTCAGTATGCACTGGCTGGCAGCAGGCCTCCAAGAATTCAGAAGGGAGCCTTTTCCATCCATTTAAAATAGAGGTCCCCTTCATGGATCACTGCCTTGTAAAAGCTATGGTTTTCCCAGTAGTGATGTATGGAGAGCTGGACCATAGAGAAGGCTGATCGCCGAAGAATTGATGCTTTTGAATTATGGTGCTGGAGGAGACTCTTGAGAGTCCCATGGACTGCAAGAAGATCAAACCTCTCCATTCTGAAGGAAATCAGCCCTGAGTGCTCACTGGAAGGACAGATTGTGAAGTTGAGGCTCCAATACTTTGGCCACCTCATGAGAAGAGAAGACTCCCTGGAAAAGACCCTGATGTTGGGAAAGATGGAGGGCACAAGGAGAAGGGGACGGCAGAGGACGAGATGGTTGGACAGTGTTCTCAAAGCTACCAGCATGAGTTTGACCAAACTGCAGGAGGCAGTGGAAGACAGGAGTGCCTGGCGTGCTCTGGTCCATGGGGTCACGAAGAGTCGGACACGACTAAACGACTAAACAACAATGACAAAATAGAGGTAGTCTGAAGAGACAAAGCAGAGCCATTCAACTAGGCTGGACCACACGCAAAAACACATCACATTTTTATTGTTAGGAGTGGGGAGAATCGGCACTCTTATTTCACGATAGCAAGCATTTAAACCTAACTTGGGTTGGGGTTCAACCAATTTTTAGTTGGCTTTGTTTTATGAAACCCACGTCAAAAGAAATTAATTGATTTATCCTATTACACTTAGGGACGCGGGTGGCGCTGTGGTCTAAACCACTAAGCCTAGGACTTGCTGATCAGAAGGTCGGCGGTTTGAATCCCTGCGACGGGTTGAGCGCCTGTTGCTCGGTCCCAGCTCCTGCCAACCTAGCAGTTCGAAAGCACAAAGTGCAAGTAGATAAATAGGTGCGCTGCTCTGGTTCTCCAGAAGTGGCTTAGTCATGCTGTCCACATGACCCGGAAGCTGTACGCAGGCTCCCTCGGCCAATAAAGCGAGATGAGCGCCGCAACCCCAGAGTCGTCCGTGACTGGACCTAACGGTCAGAGGTACCTTTACCTTTACCTATTACATTTGGGGCAGCTTTGAGAATACTACTAATCTGATAAATGAAGGAAATGGTCTATGCCTTTATATTGTTTTTACATCTATCTTTAGTGGTTGGGGCTCTTTGCAGTTTTAAACTACTTTTAAAACTTAAATGGCAATCCATCAATTAATAATGAATACATAAATATGCTAGCCTTTAAAATATTTTACTTTGTGGTACCTTACCTCACTTGTTATTTTAGGGAATGGGGGTTTATTTTTGGAACTGCATCAGGACCCCCAACCGCCTTAACCCGGCCTTGTATGAAACAGAAACAACTGAAAACAAATTGGAGGGCTTAAAAAAGCAGAAGTTTTTGCAGAGTATTCACCTGCACAGGTGAGGCGTTCTCAGGTGAGGAACAAAAAAATCTGGTATACAGTGACTCTGGTTGCTAGGCAACACACTTTGGGAAGGGAGGGGGGCTATTTTGAAAATTTTAAAGAACAACAGCTCTTTTAAAAAAAAATCTTTATTGTGTTTTCATTTTATTGCATTGTAAGCCCACTTGGAGAGCTGTTGTTAGGCAGGAAAAACATAAATACTAGGGAAAAAGCATCTGAAGGAGCACAAGAAAGAAAAAATGGGAGGAGTCCCTTTGATCACTTGTATTTTCGACATGAGAAAGTGGTACAGAATTGTGACTTGGCTGGGAAATCGCAGGACTATGTTATGTACTGAAGTTCTCACCCTGGGCCAGCAGGGGGATACTGTAGATAGTTCAGGTCCACATATGCAAATAAGGGATTGAAAGTGACGTTCAGTGATTGGATAGTTACACAAAGTTGTTACAGTTACGTTGTACTGGAGCTCTATATAAGCAGGCTGCCTAAACCCTTCAGTTCAGTTCTGTTCTGGCCTGTGAATAAACAATCGCTGTGTCATCTGATATGTTCACCCACAAATTAACAGTCTAGACTTTGTTACATCAAACCTACAAGCATGTCGACCATCTACAGATATCCTACTAAATTTAGGATCTTTTGCTGGAGTCAATACATGCATTCATTATGAATATACGTTTGCCCTTAACCCTTTGTGGCCATTAAAAAAGTTCGCACACCAGAGAAATAAATAAAGTTTGGTTTATTACATGAAGTGTAAGAGACAGGTCCCAAATACTGTATGTGGGCAGCAAACCACACAGTTAGGCGGGAAGACTGTAACCGGCCCAAGGTCACCCCAATATCCATGTGATCCAGAGATTTGAACCCTGGTCTCCTAGGTCTGTGAATAACTACTACACAAACACACTTTGCATACATCTGTGAGCACTGCTAAAGTGATATATGCAAACGTGAGACAGAAGCTTGGAATCAACTGAGAAAGAATATGTCAGGGAAACACTGGAGTAAAAATAGTTCTGAAGAAGAAGAAAGAAATCCAGAAATAACCCTCAAGGTATGGTAAACACAGGATTTCATCTTTTCAAAGCAGGAGTCGCAGCTTTGGTGTCCCTTCTGCAGGCAAGGAAGCGTTGGCGGCTAGTGGGAACATGAGAATATTTATTGTTGGAAGATGGGGATGTGCTGAAAGTCATCCAAGACGCCAATCAAAGCTCCCAGCTATTGGCAGCACTCGCCTCGTGTCAATAACTTGAACGCACAGCAATCGGAAATGGGATCCTGAGGCAAGGGCACTGGGCGGCAGACCAAGCCGTGTGGGTTCTGTGCTCAGTGAAGTGCTGGGAGACAGATAAGCCACCTCGGCTGTTAGATCTTCTTCTCGGGGTTTCGCAGAGTGGGGAGAGGGGTCAAGCCCTCGCAGCTGCTACAGGAGCTGTCGTTGGGCCAAAACGCTTGAATCCACCACGCCACATGTCTCCTGCAAATGTTCATGCGGGATTGCATCAGAAGAAGAGGAGTTTGGATTTGATATCCCGCTTTATCACTACCCGAAGGAGTCTCAAAGCGGCTAACATTCTCCTTTCCCTTCCTCCCCCACAACAAACACTCTGTGAGGTGAGTGGGGCTGAGAGACTTCAGAGAAGCGTGACTGGCCCAAGGTCACCTAGCAGCTGCATGTGGAGGAGCGGGGAAGCGAACCCGGTTCCCCAGATTACGAGTCCACTGCTCTTAACCACTACACCACGCTGGCACGGAAAGAAGTCATGCTGCAACCTATCTTTGAGCATCTGCAATATGACTTTCCTGCACAAGTGGGTCACCCTTTTGCATCCTCTGGGATCTGCAGAGGGGCTTGCCAAATAAGGCTTGATCCACAAAACCAACTGTGGCGATCACACAGGGTCCCCGGACGTTTGGCGGTCTATTGATCCCTGTGCCACCACTGTGATCGCTGACACCAACCCGTTTCTCTCGGCTACACACGGAGTCCAGACAGTCGTTAACATTAAACCAAATAAACAAGATTATTTTATAAGCATATCAAGTTTATGGCTTCAGATAATTTTTCTTGTCAGTTTCTTAATCTTAGTTTCTTTACCGGCCTATACCTTCCTAATAACTTCTAACTGATTATTGCAACTGTCTATCTGACTCCTCTTAACAGATTCTCCCACTCTCTCACATCAAACTATCCCAACCCATGGACTTATCCTCCCTCCCTCTTCTCTAACACCCGACTGACCCTCAACAACACTAACTCTAACTCTAACTCCTCCCCTTGGGTTCCCACTGGCCAATCACTTCACACTCATTTAACCCTTTCCTTATGACCCAGCATGATGTCACCTAAGAGGGCAAACACCACACCTTCCTTCCTTCCTTCCTTCCTTCCTTCCTTCCTTCCTTCCTTCCTTCCTTCCTTCCTTCGGAAAACAAGCACCAGTGTCGAACGCTTCAGAAATCCCCCTTACACTCGATGTGCAAAATGATCTTCTCTTAAGACTCCTGTGTAGCTTTCTTGACAGCTATATTCAGCCACTGAAACAGAAATGCTGTCCATGAAGCAGAGAAGCCAGAGTTGCACCATAGGACAGCAAGGGGGGGGGAATTGGGTGCCCTCCACATATTTTCTACAGCACCATTCATTATGGTTACCAGATTCTTTTCAATGAATCCGGGGACACTTTTTTTAAAAAAAGCTGAGTAGCAACAGGGAGTCAGTCATGGTGATGGTGAGGCAAAAGACCCTGGGCCCAAGCACACATGCATATGGTATAAAGGCGCAAAGCCCTTCTTTCGCACCCTGTGAAACATAAATGCGCAGAGTTTTTTTTAAAAAAACTGGGCAATGGCTGCCCACCCGTGGCTCCTGAGCCTCCCCCAATCTGTCAAAACAAAGGGGGAAGGGGGCAGGAGATCGGGGGAGGCTCAGGAGTCATGGGCGGGTGACGCGCTGTTGCTCACTTTTTATAAAACTCTGCACATTTATGTTTCACAGGGTGTGAAAGAAGGGCTTTGCACCTTGTCTGGCAGAGAAACTGTGCACCTTGCACGGGCAACGGCCACCCACCCACAACTCCTGAGCCTCCCCTATCAGTCAAAACAAAGGGGGAAGGGGGCAGGAGATCTGTACCACCGGACATCCCCGGTTCCCCTTTGGTAGTGGTGGCGGCAGCGGCAGTCATCAGCCCAGAGCCAGCCAGAGCCAACTGCGCTACCGGGCTGGCTCTGGGCTGCTGAGGCTGCCACTGCCACGTTTCCTGGGGACAGATTTGCAAATCTGGGGACATTCCGGGGACAGAATTTGTCCGGGGACAGATTTGCAAATCCGGGGACTGTCCCCGGGAACCGGGGACGTCTGGTAACCCTACCCTTTATCCCATGCTGGCTAGAACTGGTATATGATTGGTTTGATAAATGGAATTTTAATAAAAATTATTTTAAAAAAAACACACACACTTCACACAGAATTTTTGTTTAAGGTTTTTGGCATAATTTTGGCCACAACTTTATTAACATACATGGATGTGAGTGGTTGCTTAGGCATTGGTTAGGACTATCTGTCCCCCTGCCTGGGGACAGAACTGACTTCCGGATTCCAGCGAAAGTCAGTGAGGGGAAACAATGTTGGGGAGAACTGGAGCTGCGCCACGGGCCCTCGGCTTCTCCCCCCATGCTCCCAGGGGCTTACACGGCCCGAACCCGATTCCAGGGGTTTAGACGAAAGGATGGCAAGCCCCTGAATTCCTTTAACGGAATTCCCTTGCAGCAGCAGCATTGGAGGGGCAGGCCCAGCCAATCCTTACCCCTCCTCCAACCAATTTGAACCAATGCTTAACCACAACCTTACAAGTTGTGACGATTTGCTACGCAGTAGGCAAAACCAAATGGCACCAGCCAATCAGCCAAATGGACAAAATTCCTACCAGGCCCCTGCCCCAAAAGCAGACGACCCCATGACAGGCATAGCAAGGTCAACGCACAAGACCCAAATTAAGGGAGGTTGGGTGATCCGGTGCACGCAGCGAAAGAGAAAGCAGATCGCTGAGAGCACTGTTTAAAAAACCTCTGCTCCCACCCCCAAATTGGCAACATCAAAATTACCCCAGCAACTCAGGCTACCAATCTCTACCAGAGCCATCCAATCCCAAACTGCCTGGCAGCAGAGGGGTGTCTTGGCTGGCCCCCACCACAACACGTGCTCTCTTTTAATGAGAACACGCTCTATCAGTGCCCATCAGTGGACCAGCGAGGACAGTAACCCAGCTGGAGATGGGGAGGAGAAGAACGTTTTGCTAAATCATTTTTGAAACAGCACCAGGGCCTCTGTTACGCAGAGCTGTCGATTCTGCTCTCATGGGCTTTGGCCATGTTCCTCTGCTGGCTCCAGGATTTGGAGGCATACAAACTGACATTTCTCTTCAGCTGCTTCTGATCTTTGTAGGCACTTCGTGGAAAGTGAACATGGTAGCCCTGTTAAGGTAGTTCTTCCTCTGCTGGTCTGGCAAATACCCAGCCTCCCCACTCTCTGGAGCCAGTTCATTTCCAGTGTCACTGTTAAGTTGTGGGTGAACATATCAGACGACACAGCGATTCTTCAAACAGCTCTTGTTTATTCACAGGCCAGAACAGAACTGAACTGAAGCATTCAGTCAGCCTGCTTATATAGAGCTCCAGTACAACGTAACTGTAACAACTTTCTGTAACTATCCAATCACTGAACGTCACTTTTGATCCCTTATTTGCATATGTGGACCTGAGTAAAAACTATCTACAGTATCCCCCTGCTGGCCCAGGGTGAGAACTTCAGTACATAACAGTCACCACCCCATTCCTTGCCAAAAAGATTACACACATTGCAAAAGTTGCTCTGAATCAGGTCCAGAACAAGGTGGTAACACGCTTGCATGCAGGAAACATGTTTCCGCCATTTATTTTGAGGACAGAATTCGAGTCTCCTCCAAGCAGAATCTGGGGCATTTTCTTTCTGGCGCATGTCCATGGCTGGAATATCAACAGCTCTGTCTATGGGCTATAATAAATCCGTTCTGTTTATTTAATAAAAGCCAGTCAGTGCCCAAGGATGTCAGTTCAGCATCTTTTCACAACCACAAATTCAGCAATAATATTAATAAAACAGGAGACACTTTCTGTCTGGCAAGAAATGGGATGATTACAGGCTACAGAGCTTAAATAACAGAAACAGCATTAGCACGCCTATTCAAGAAGTGACAGTTGAAAGTACCATTTTCCTTCTCACGCTGCCACTCATTTGAAATTCCTCATTGCAGGACTATTTTCCTCTCTCTCTCTCTCTCTCTCTCACACACACACACAAAAATATACCGTACACACTTCTAGGGATGCCGTTTCTGGTCAAGCACAATGTTGCGGCTTTCCTGTGAGTAGGGATGGGGGGAAAGTTTGATTCAGTTTGTGTTTGAAGGCGAAGCTACGCTAATTCTAACATTCCAAAACAATAAGCAAACCAAAAGAAGAAGAGGAGGAGTTTGGATTTGATATCCCGCCTTTCACTCCCTTTAAGGAGTCTCAAAGCAGCTAACAATCTCCTTTCCCTTCCTCCCCCACAACAAACACTCTGTGAGGTGAGTGGGGCTGAGAGACTTCAGAGAAGTGTGACTAGCCCAAGGTCACCCAGCAGCTGCATGTGGAGGAGCAGGGAATCGAACCCGGTTCACCAGATTACGAGTCTACAGCTCTTAACCACTACACCACACTCAGCTACCATTCAAACTTAGCATTTCTACGGATTTTGCAATGCAGTTTTCCAGCCAGGCAATGCAAGTGAAACTATGCATGAAAATGCGTATATTAGTGGAAATAACGTACGTTTGGGATGTTTAAGGGAAAAGCAGGGAAGCTTGCTTGACAGAAATGCATATATGTACCTATATATGTAAAGCAAAATTGTGAATAAAATTGTGCATGTTGGAATAAAATTCACTCTAAGATGCTGGTGAATTTTCACAAGGCTTGGCTTGTTTGTTTTAATTGCAAACTGATGTGGAGATGAGGGTAACTGAATTTAAGCCTGGAAAACTGAGAAACCGAGAGAAACGAAAACTGATAAATTCAGCCCTATCTGTGGTAAGGACTGTTTGGCATGGACTATCCTAAATCCCAGTTCTGGGAAATTTACAACTGGATTTATGGTCTCTCCCATTCTGTCTTTTTGAGCACTGGGGGAAGCAGGGTTAACCTTCCCTCCCCACTGGTGTCTCCGCAACCTAAATAACCTCGCTGGAGATACAATAGTCCTACCTGTATTTTTATGTTTTGTGTTATTTCTGTGCACTTTCCTGGGAGCCACTGTGATAGCACTAAAGCAGGTTATAAACATAAACCTGCTTGGCTCCTTGCTGGGAGCAGCTACGAAACAGATGAATGCAGCCCAAAGGCACATACCACAGGTTTCACTTCAAACGTGAAAAGGTTTAACAGGTACCAGTCAAAATTCAGCATGCGAAGAGCTTCGGATGCCAAAGTAAAAAAAACAAAAACATGCCTCTTCCTTCAGCATTTTCTCCCCTTTGTTTGGCCTGACCAGGGGTAGGCAAACTAAGGCCCGGGGGCCGGATCTGGCCCAATCGCCTTCTAAATCTGGCCCACGGATGGTCTGGGAATCAACGTGTTTTTACATGAGTAGAATGTGTGCTTTTATTTAAAATGCATCTCTGGGTTGTTTGTGGGGCCTGCCTGGTGTTTTTACATGAGTAGAATGTGTGCTTTTATTTAAAATGCATCTCTGGGTTGTTTGTGGGGCACAGGAATTCGTTCATTTCCCCCCAAAAAATATTGTCCAGCTCCCCACAAGGTCTGAGGGATAGTGGACCGGCCCCCTGCTGAAAAAGTCTGCTGACCCCTGGGCCTGACAATAACAATAGGACTTGCATCTAATCTGAGCCCTCAGTTAAATAGTTTCTTAGGCTGCAATCCTATTTATACTTCGGGGGAAGTCAGCCCCACTGAACTCAATAGGTCTTTGGAGTTTAGGCAGGCACAAGCTTGTGCTTTTAACTTTGGGCTGCATTCGGTCCACAGCTACAATCAGCTACACCGGCAGCCGTTGAAATTCCTCGTCATAAATACAGTGGTACCTCGGTTTACAAACTTAATCCGTTCCAGAAGTCCGTTCTTAAACCGAAACCGTTCTTAAACCAAGGAGTGCTTTCCCTAAAGCCACTTCCAAGCTTGGGAGGAGGTGGGGTTGCGGGCTTCACGCCCACCCCACGTGCATGGGGGCTAGTCCTAGCCCCCGTGAGATCGGGGGAATCCTTGGCCGCGTCATCCACCCAGCCAGCCAATCGGGTGGCTGGGGAGGTGTGGCCAGGTCTATTTAGGGCCAGCACGGCCGAGGCACGCCCTCTTTTCACCCCTTCTGGACGTTGCTGCTTGTCTCTGAGCAAGCACTATAGCATGACATATATTTGAGTGAGAGGAGACTCCCATTCATCAGAACATAAGAAGAGC
This sequence comes from Podarcis siculus, assembly GCA_034642415.1. Taxonomy (NCBI): domain Eukaryota; kingdom Metazoa; phylum Chordata; class Lepidosauria; order Squamata; family Lacertidae; genus Podarcis; species Podarcis siculus. The sequence continues at coordinate 1,947,808 of JAXCMG010000054.1, read as the reverse complement.
CTGCCGGATCAGGTCCACCTCCTTCACCTCCTTCAGCATCCTATTCTCACAGCGGTCAGCTAGATGCCGGTGGGAAACCAGGGAAACAAAAAAGATCCCCTCTGTTGCAAACAGAACAATCTGACAATCTGAAAGCAACACGGTAGGCTAATAATATACTTACGCTACTTTTATATCACTACTGAATTATGTCTCAATTTACAATCAGGTATTTGGATTGTCAGGTGGGAAACCAGAGCCAGCCCAAGACATTTTGACACCTGAGGCAACGGCACCTCCCTCCCTGCCATGGAAGAAGGGGTGAATGAACAAGGGAAGAATAAAGATCTACATTGGGATCTGCTGCCCCTGTGGATCCTGCCGCCTGAGGCGGTCGCCTTACCTTGCCCCATAGGTGGGCCGGCCCTACAGCAGGACCCAAGCACAAGAGCCCTCTCCCTTTCTGCAGTTTCCAGCAACTCTTCCAACCCCATAGGCACAGCACAGCCATCACAGCCAATAGTCTCATCATCAAATAACGGGTGCATTGTTTCTGTAGCCGTCCTGTTTCCTCTGTCCTGGGAATGGCTAGAATTCTGGTCCTTCCCACTCTCATCTGCTGCTTATTGCCATCCTAACTCCATCTCTCTCCTCATCTGGCAGGCTGCATATGTACTTTTTCAAGGTGACATGCTTGCCTCCATCTTAATTGTTCATCTCCTACCCCTACCTTTTTCCTGGAGCCTCTTAAATTGGGAGTCCTACGTGCTGGACTTCAGCGACGGTGTGGTTTGCTCCTATTTGCAGAACACACTCAAAGTGCAATTCAGCAATATATTTAAGAGGGGTGTTTTCTAACATTTGTGCTGGTGTCGGTTCCAGGTGTAGCCTGTGAAACAGAATTTAAGCAGGGAGAGCTTTTTGCACAAAGATTAACATTTGCAAAAGCTGGGACTCAGATACATTAGTAAAGAAACGATTTAACTGTGCTATAGTGGTGCAGAGTGGTGCATCCTCTGGTTATCTCTCGCTTGGACTACTGCAATGCGCTCTACGTGGGGCTACCTTTGAAGGTGACCCGGAAACTACAATTAATCCGGAATGCGGCAGATAGACAGGTGACTGGGAGTGGTTGCCGAGACAATATAACACCGGTCTTGAAAGACCTACACTGGCTCCCAGTACGTTTCTGAGCACAATTCAAAGTGTTGGTGCTGACCTTTAAAGTCCTAAACGGCCTCGGTCCAGTATATCTGAAGGAGCGTCTCCACCCCCATCGTTCTGCCCGGACACTGAGGTCCAGCGCTGAGGGCCTTCTGGCAGTTCCCTCATTGCGAGAAGCCAAGTTACAGGGAACCAGGCAGAGGGCCTTCTCGGTAGTGGCACCCGCCCTGTGGAACGCCCTCCCACCAGGTGTCACAGAGAAAAATAACTACCAAACTTTTAGAAGACATCTGAAGGCAGCCCTGTTTAGGGAAGCTTTTAATGTTTAATAGGTTATTGTATTTTAGTGTTTTGTTGGAAGCCGCCCAGAGTGGCTGGGGGGACCCAGCCAGATGGGCGGGGTATAAATAATAAATTATTATTATTATTATTATTATTATTATTACTACTACTACTACTACTATTAACGTGCAACACCAGATGGCGCCAGAGAGCAGGAAAATTTTATACTTTTTCCCCATAGGGTTTTTAATTTTACTTTGTTATAATTTCTGACTTATTTATAGCTTTTTTTTGCCTGTGTGTAGATCCACCTCAGTTTATATTTGCATCTCAGGCTGCCATTAAGAACATAGGTTTGGGGCTGGCATTATAAATCATCTAATTACCAACTTTATGATGGATTCTGCTTTGGTGTCATTAAGAGCAGCTGGCAGAGAGAAATTTAGCATGTGAAGTTTTTCCTTCAAAGAGGAAACACCGTCACCTGCTTGGTTTCTGAACATCACGCAGCTCTGTACTTACTTCCCATTTGACAAAATGTTTGTTGATGACCGCATGAAAAAGAATTTGAAGGTCCTGGTGGATTAATACCACTGTTCCCTCACATCTGACTACAACTAAACAACAGAACCGGGTAAAAGAAATCTCTTCGAATGTTCATTAAGTACCAGATGGAGCAGTGCAGCTCTGAGTGCAGACTGAGGCCTAGAGAAGAAATCCGAAAATGAATCTTCTTACAAATGACCTCTGGAAATTCTCCATCTTATTTGTGGGCTGAGAATGTGAAGACTGGTTCACTGAATTTATGCAGGGGGAGGCTGTGGCGGCGAGATGGCTGCTCTCGCCACCGCGAGCCCCCGCAGGGAGACTTCTTGTCACCCGCGCAGACATGGAACCCGGGGCGTACCACCCCCATGACCCCCCGTTGCAACGCCACTGGGGGGAGGCAAAACTGTCCAAGTTCCTGGCAGTGGAATTTGATATTAGAAGCAGCACAGCTTCCCTCCACCCCAAGGTTTAGGTGTTTTTGATGCTGCAAGCATCACCATTTTGCATTCTCCACACTGGCCTGGACCCAGCATCACTCCAGAGCATTCTGGGAAGAAAATGGCAGCTCACTGCCACCCCTCCCCCCCCCGGCAAATGAAATAAATGGTGGTGATTAGTAGAACAAAATGGCTTTTTTCTAAGCAGATTGGGAGGGGGGAGAGAACCACACGGTTACTCAGAAACAAGTCTTCTGAGAACTTTCAGATCACCAAACTGAAATCACAAAAGGGACAATCTGGAATGACTGTTGCTACTGCAGCACAATGCACTCTAGTCCCAGGCAGGAATTGGAACATTCAAGATTGCATCATTCAGCAATTTGATTTCCAGTCCCCTCAAAATTTGATTTCTACCAGCACGAGCCCATGATGTTACAGAACGAACTTCGGCAGAGCTAGAAATTTCATTCTAGGAGAACTCATGGAACTCTCAATTGACTTGTATGTCTGAATGACAGAGATAAATCTATCATTGGTCACCACTCGGTTACCTTTCAGAATAAACAGAGGCAGCGGCTACAGCTATACAGTGGTACCTCTGGTTACGTACTTAATTCGTTCCGGAGGTCCGTTCTTAACCTGAAACTGTTCTTAACCTGAAGCACCACTTTAGCTAATGGGGCCTCCCGCTGCCGCCGCGCGATTTCTGTTCTCATCCTGAAGCAAAGTTCTTAACCCAAGGTACTATTTCTGGGTTAGTGGAGTCTGTAACCTGAAGCGTATGTAACCCGAGGTACCACTGTACCAGATACTTGCTATGGCATGTGCGGACGTAGAATTATTTATTCTACCAAAAGGCTGTGGGGAGCTGGCAAAATTGCTCTCAAAGTTTTGGAATATGTTGCGGTGAGGGTGGCAACTGGGCAACCACTGGAAATTGAAGATCATTTTGAAACTTCAGCTCAGTATCATTCCAGAAATCTATGGCTGCTGAAGTTCTGCAACGGGAAGGAGCCGAGCAAAACAGACAAGTCTGCATAATGTGTATAAATGTTTCAAGTGCTTTTATTCACCTGGGTTTTAAAAAGAATGTTCATTTCAGCCTTTTATAATCCCTCATGGAGTAAAAATGCCTCTTGCTTTGAACCACTATAGCTAATCTGCATTGTATTTCATGCTCCTGAGGTGAGCCCTTTGTGCAAGAACATAAAATTTGCCCATACATTTTCCAGGTTCTTCTCCTGAGGGCTAGAAGTTTGGAGAAAAACAAAAGAAAATAATGAAAGCCCAAATCCTCGGGATTCTGTGAGGACTCCCGCAAGGGAGTTTGAGGCCACATACATAGGATTCTTTGATATAATCACTTACCAATGCATGCCTTGAACATTATGCATATTCTGAACACTGCCATTCCAGAGCAATAGGACTGGCCTTCAAAGTAGCAGCTTATAAATCCTTTAGGTGAGGTTTTCACTCTAATAAAATAAACCAAGGCTACTTCACAGCAAGATTTATTAATACATCCAAAAGAAAGAAAGAAAGAAAGAAAGATCATTTTCTCACACTATATACAGATAATACATACCAGTGTTTTATACACATATTACATCCGTTTTTACACAAGAATATACATAAAAATGTAAACTTCTGTATACAAAAACCCTTAAATCAATTAAAACAAGGACCAGATAACCAAAGACCAATCTTATAATTTCATTGATTCTTTTTTTCTTTTCTCTTTTTCATGGTAATACAGTACATTCATTGAGAAGTAAGAGGAACATGTGGGTCTTCCAATTTAAAAGGAACGCGCATAGGGCAGCCTCGTGACCCACCTCTGGAATGCTGCCTTGGAACTTGTGTCAAAATGCGGATTTCTAGCCACGCTGGAATTTTTCCAGGGATACAGGTGTTGTTCTCGATGGTTGTCCCCATCCACTCGTATTTAGATTAGGCATCGTATCTGCGGTTTTTGTGTGTGTGTGTGTGTGTGAATGCGTGCCACCTCAACTGAGTAGCTTCCCTTTAAACGGTTGCTTAAAGGTTTTCGTTGCTAAGAAAAACACAAAACGGCATGTGCTGGGATGGGGACCGATGGGCGTAGGCTGCTAATCCTTGCTACCGTGCAGGAGTAACTCTGGAGGACATGTTAGCGTTAGCAAGCTGCACCACCCACAACGTGCTGCTACCTCACCTTGCTTTTCCCACTGCAACGTCTTCCGTATTACAAGTGGCTGCCACAAAGCGGTTGTTAGGAGGCTTCTTCTGATATCAAGCTGTTAAGAACATTAGCTTTGAAATGACACAAATGCCCACTTTTTCAAGGACAACCTTAAGAATAGACGAGAGCACACCATCCCTTAGTTTTCTGGCCAGCCCAATTACCGTATTTTTTGCTCTATAAGACTCACTTTGTCCCTCCTAAAAAGTAAGTTGAAATGTGTGTGCGTTTTATGGAGTGAATGCAGGCTGCGCAGCTATCCCAGAAGCCAGAACAGCAAGAGGGATTGCTGCTTTCACTGCGCAGCGATAGCTCTTGCTGTTCTGGCTTCTGAGATTCAGAATATTTTTTTTCTTGTTTTCCTCCTCCCAAAACTAGGTGCATCTTGTGGTCTGGTGCGTCTTATAGAGCGAAAAATACGGTATTTGATGACTTCTTCCATTCCAGCTTCACCTGGATCGCAAAGGTATTTTGGCTTTGAACGGCTCAAACCGGCCGTGCTTTAAGCATATGTTCTTACATCCCCACCCCTCCCATTTTGTATCTGAACACGCTCGTTCGTTCCGTTTGGACGTAGGGAAAGAGAGCTACATAAGAGGATGGTGTAGAAAATGGGGCCCAGAAATTCTTAGAAACGGTTCTCGCCGAAGAACTTTCCGACTGAATAAAAAGTATGACTCATTTCCAGACATTTCTTTGTAAAAAATAAAAAAGTCACACCCTTGAAAGGGTTGTTAATTGCGGTAGAACAATGAGGCAATATTGTTTTCCTGCAGAGGCATCAAAATATACCATCTCCTCAGTGAAACCAATGCTAATAAATGCGCAAGGTATACGTTGATGGAAGCATGCCAGTTGTAGGGAAACTGGGAGGGAAACCTCTTCACAGCAAAATGCAAATCTTTACAGTTTTAAAAATAGGGTTCAAATGAAAGGCAATTTATTACAATCAACGGGATCCCACACTAAGAAACAGGCACCTTCCCTTTTGACACCAGGCAGCATTTAACAAATCAAATTCCTTGTTAAGAGACAATTTCAAATGGCTTTTGATAATCATAAATATTTTCTTCTTTCGTTTATGACATATAACTGCAACTGCAGCTTGGCTACTCCAGAAGGGACAGCATTTTGCTAAATGTCAGAATTGGACCAAAATCCACATAAAACATAGCTATAATCTCATGTATTTATGAATTTAGAATGAGACTGGGGGGAAGGGAATTGCATACATATATATTTATGCCCTGAAATAGTGTGTTTTTTATATATACATATACAAATACAGAAACATTTAGCCCTACAATATTGACTCTTTTGTTGCGCATGGACACAAGGGGATGGCGGGGGCCAGAAGTTAATTTTAGTGCTGGGGGGGGGATACAGATTATATGGGAAGCCCTGAGCATTGAAGCCCAGAAAACGTAAAGGGGTAATTGTACTTCGGAAATGGTTATGAATTTTAGTGAGATTTATGTGCTATGGAACGAGGTGGATCATCTATTGAGAACTACAGAAATCCAATTTAGAGGTGATTTTTCCATGACCGTTTGGCTCAACATTTAAAGCTTTAGGTGAATTACATCTAGCTGCATAGGGAAGTGGTCCATTGGACAGCCAACACAACTGAGCTCTCCTTTCTGCACGCATCCTTTGTCATGTGCTGAAAAATAAAGATGGATAAGCCATGGACCACTAGGATGAGACCCGCTGTAATGATGTATTCTGAACCATCCCTGACCTGCTTTATCCTTTTGGCCATGCGAACAGGTCTTTAGTTTAAAACCAACACAAGAGGGTCTAACATGAAGAACCTATTTGCAGACAAGCAGCTGCGTAACACTAAACTGAACCATATTAAATATCAATGACCCGGACTTTATATTGCCTCCATTTAAGGTGGAATTTCAGGTCAACTTCCAACATCCCAAGCAATGTATTTAGTAGGTAACTGTAAGAACTGGGAATTTTAAGAGGAAAAAGGCTGCCCTCTTGCACGCCCTGAGGGAAAAAAGGGGGAATATAACAAAAACATCTGAATATATATATATATATATATATATATATATATATATATATATATATGGGTTTATTTATGCTTTGGCATAATAAACCAACAAGACATGTGCTATGAAAATAAAAAAAGTAGATTGGTTAAAGTGACTGGCTTTAAAATTAGCTGCTTTAAGAAAGGAATAGCAAGACTGGACTTACCGTATTTTTTGCTTTATAAGACTCACTTTTTCCCTCCTAAAAAGTAAGGGGAAATGTGTGTGCGTCTTATGGAGAGAATGTAGGCTGTGCAGCTATCCCAGAAGCCAGAACAGCAAGAGGGATCACTGCTTTCGCTGCACAGCGATCCCTCTTGCTGTTCTGGCTTCTGGGATTCAGGATATTTTTTTTCTTGTTTTCCTCCTCCAAAAACTAGGTGCGTCTTGTGGTCTGGTGCGTCTTATAGAGCAAAAAATAGCTTGGACCGTACTGAGTGGAAGCTCCTGTTTGGTTTGTCAGGACTGGGACAGGGACAGATGAACGAGGGGGCACTGAGGGAAGGGCCAGAGCTATGGAAAAGGAGGAGGGAATCTGGAAAATAGCTTAGAGGGCTTTCATATTAGAAACCAAAGCAAATACAAAAAGAGACGTCCATGCTAACAAAAGGAGTGGCCATCAAGCAGTAGTTTTAAGTCATCCCAAACCCCTCAAACGGAACTACAATTTCGGCTTTCTACACGTAGAGCTTTATCCCAGACACATAACTCATTGTAACATATCTTGTATATGTGTGCCGCATGTATATCTAGCATGTGGACACAAACCTGCACACATCTATAGAACTAGAAGTCTCACATTCATATTTTCTACATGGAAAGGGCAATTCCACATTCGGCGAAGTGCTGCCACATCTGATATACAACTCTCTGTACACGTATACACAAAAGGAGTCTACACTTCCCCATAAATAAATTTACTCTGGTACTTCCCGTGTCCCCCAACTCACAGGAAGAAAAGACCATAAACAACCCCATATTTCCTCTTCTTGCTGCATGCATATGTACAAGGAATATGACGTTCATAAAAATAATTGGGGGGTGGGGTATTGGAAGGGGGGGATCAGGCTTAAGAAATATATATCTCCTGTTTTGCAATGAAATCTGTCCTCAGAAACCCTGTAATCTACATGTGTGTATGAAGAGTTATTTGGGTGAATGGAGATGTTTTAATGACATGATTTTCACAGCACCAGAAACTTGCAGCATAGAAGGCATAGCTGTTTTCAGCTTGGGTGTTACAGTTTTGTGTGTCCAAATGAGAAAGGGACTGAGCGAAAATGGTTTGGGTCTCTTACGCACAATTTTTAAGGACCGTGCAGATGCAGTACAGTCATACCTCGTGTTGCGTTAGGTTCATGTTGCGTCTTTTCGGCTTGCGAGCGCGGCAAACCCGGAAGTGTATACTTTCGGGTTTCGCTGTGCGTGTGTGCACAGAAGCGTTCTGCACGCTTCGCACGTGCACAGAAGTGCTCTATCACACATGTGCGCAGAAGCGGCGCTCTAGTTATGGACTTTTCAGGGTGCGAACGGCACCCCGGAACGGATCGAGTCTGTAACTAGAGGTACCACTGTATTGGCTGCCTGCTAAGTGAAACTAGCAATGTCAAAAATGGGCCTTGGGACACACTTTCCCTCCCCACAATCTCCCTACTCCCTAGAGCCACCACCCGCTCTATATCCTTCTACAGCACTTAAGCGGTCTGTCAGCACATAAAGAAGCTATGTTTCCACAAAACACTAGACCATAATTCATTCTTGCATGCACGATCCCCAGGCGTGGCTGTTTCCTTTCCCCCTTCTGGCACAGCTGAGAGAAAATGATCAGAGGTATTTGATTCCACTTTCAACAAACTGTGATTTGTCATCATTTCTGAACCTGGACAAACCACGGTTAGCATATAGTTAATGCTTATTGAAACAAGTCAGTTTCAGACAATGTCTGAAGTAGTCGGACATGCACTCTGGAGTTTTAAGAAGGTTGATTTCATAAAGTTTAAGGAACTACAAGGTGAAGTCCTGTGGTCAGAAACACTCAAAGAGAAGGGAGTCCAAGATGGATGGGAGTTTCTTAAAGTTGAAATGTTGAAGGCACAAAGGCAGACAATTCCAACAAGAAGGAAACGTGGGAGGCAGCTAAAGAAACCAGTGTGGCTGCATAAGGAGCTTAGAGATGAGAGGAGATTTAAGAAGGGCATATATAAGAAGCGGAAGAAAGGGGAAATCACAAATAAGGAGCAGCCAACAGTTACAGGATGAATGTCACGCAGGCTCAGAATGAGCTCAGGCTTGCAAGAGAGGTTAAAAATAACAAAAATAACATTTATTTGGCTATGTTGAAAGTAAGAGGAAGAACAAGCAAGTGGTAGGTCCTCTGCGTGGAGAAGGTGGAGAAATGCTTTTGGGTGGCAGAGAGAAGGTGGAAGTGCTCAACATCTACTTTGCCCAAAAGGACATCTACTCAACATCTACTCTTGACCCAAAAGGAAAGTGATGCCCAACCTGGTGACAACAGAATAATGTAAGGCGGGAGCTGCAGCCCATGATAGGAAAACAACAGGTGAGGTCCCTGCAAAATGGAGGCAGGCAAATGTTCTTCAAAAGGGGGGTGGGGCGGGGAGAAGACTACCAACCAGTGAGCTGGCCATCAATACCAGGAAAGGCTGCAGAACAGATAATTGAACAGTCTTTGAGCACTTAGAAAAGTATTCTGTGATTACTAAGGCCCAGCACGGGTTTCTCAAAAACAATTCATGCCAGAAGAATCTCATTTCTTTTTTACAGAGCTGCATGTTTGGTAGATCAGGGGAATGCTGTGGATGTAGTTTATCTTGACTGCAGTAAGACTTTTGACAATATTCTTATGGAGCCATTGGTAAAATGTAGGCTGGACAAAGTAACTCAGGTGGATTTGTAGTTGGTTGACTGACTGAACCCAAAGCATGCTCAATAATCATTTCTCGTCATCCTGGAAAAAAGTGACAAATGCAGTGCCGCACAGTTCTGTCCTGGGCACACTGCTCTGCAACATCTTTATAAACAACTTGGATGAAGGAATTGAGGGGATGTACAACCAATTTGCAGATGGCATTGAACTGGGAGGGGTAGCCAACGTGCTGAAGGCAGAATCGGGATTTCAGTAGGGACAAATTTAAGGTTCTACACTTAAGCAGGAAGAAGCAGCTCACACATATAAGATGGGGGACACCTGGCTTATTTAGGGAAAGTATCTAGGGGACCTTAGTGGACCACAAGCTTAACATGAGTCAATAGTGTGGCGCAGCAGCAAAAAAAACAAAACCTAATGGTATTCTAGGCTGCATCGACAGTGGTGTCCAGATCAAGGATAGTTCTGCTCTTTTCTGCCTCGGTCAGACCACACTTGGAATACTGTGTCCAATTCTGGGCACCACAATTTAAGAAGGATGTTGACAAGCTGGAATGTGTGCAGAGGAGGGTGACCAAGATGTTCAAGGGTTTGAAACCAAGCCTTATAAGGAACGAAGAGAATTGGGTACTTAGCCATCTTCAGATATATAAAGGGCTGTCACATGGAGAATGGAGCAAGCTTGTTTTCCGCTGCGTCAGAGGGTAGGACCCAGAACAATGGCTTCAAGTTACAAGAAAGGAGATTCCAACTAAACATCAGGAATAACTTTCTGGCAGTAGGAGCTCTTTGACAAAAGTAATGGGTTCCCTTGGAAGATGGTGGACTCTCCTTCCTTGGAGGTTTTCAAGCAGAGGTTGGGTGGCCATCTGTCATGGATGCTTTAGCTGAGATTCCAGCATTGCAGGGGGTTTTACTAGATGCCCCTGGGGCAGAGGGGTCCTTTCAATTCTACAGTTCTGTGATTTGATGGTTCATAATTCTGGTTTGATTAAATAGATGATACTTACTACCATTCCAGATTTGAACATTGGCCAGTAAGTCAAGATCTAAGTAAGTATTTTGCCCAGGCACATAGCTCCTCCCTTCCAATTTATTGGGGGTTTGTCATTGACCCAGTTCAGATGTCTGTATCTCAATAAGCCAAGATATGAATGTTTTTGTCTGCATCCACAGCCCCATTAATTTTTTCTTCAGGAAGACTCTAATTAAACATAGTTTCCTGCTTCATTCAAACTGGAAAACTATGGTTATTAGCTTCAGAACAAGCCAGGATCCTAAACCATCTCCAGACCATGGTTTAAGCTCCTCATTTGTTCTGAAGCTGCTAACAATAGTTTCTCCGTTTGGACAAAACAGGAAACTGAGGTTAATTAAAACCTTCCTGGTATGGTTGCTTAATCTGTGGAATGAAAAGTCTGTGTACATGGGCAAGATTCTTGGCTTATTAAGTCAATATATAATCATCCCAATCAGATGATTTACAAACTGCAGTTAGTTGAAAATGGAATCAGGTGCTTCCAGCCTTGTTCTTGTGCCTGTGCCGGAGGAGAAGAGAGCTAGATAATGCACAAAATGCTAAATTACAGTTTAGTGTGACACGCAAACCACATGCTTTTTTGTGGTTAAGGCTGTCTGCAGTTTCCTTTAAACTAGAAAGGGTGCCAAGTGAGTTTGAGAACCTGGCTCAAGGCAAATCCTGGATGTGCCTTAACAGTGATCAGTACTGGTGCTGACAAACGGCTTAAATACTATGAAAGGAGGTGAGGCATGCAACTTTTCTCCACGATGGGCTGTGTTGGGGGAAAGAAATGTGCACAGTCTTCTGCAAACCATGGTTAGCAAGGAGCCAGAGTTACACCCACATTGGCCCAAGAATTCCAGTCCCCTCAAATTATCAGTAACTAAAATGGTTATTAGAGTGGGCTTCTTTGGGATTGAAAGTAGCATCAGTCCTGTATAAAAGCCCCAACCAAGCATTTTTCAGACACTTTATCTCCTTCTGAAATACAGTATACAGAGCTTTGATGTGAACATCTAATATGGAGACAAAAACCCATCTACCATGAGGGTTCAAAATAATCTGATAACAAGGACAGTGTTTAAAAACGGGAGGAAGAAAACTGTAGAACTACCCTGAAGTAGTACAGCAGGTTCCCATGGCTGACATTCCCACTAGATATATATATCCATTTTAAATTCTCCTTCATCAGCACACGCTTTATTTAATCTATATTTGTAAAAGGCTGTCTTGGAAAAATGGCATTTTCTGTCATTTAAACGGGGCTCAACGCAGTTGGGAGTCAGAGATTAGAAAAGAAACCAAGCAAACGAGCAACGTGATATCAGAGTTAGCCTTGGAACAGAAAACTGTATGTAGTTTGGTTATTTGAACAACGGTGAGCACTAGAGGAGCCCCAACTAAGTGATCACATTTCCACGATATATTCTATCACCCCTCAACTACTTTTCTCTTTACAAAGCAAAACAAAAACAAAAAAGCCCCGTAACCTACATACAATATACACATTCATGTATCACACATACAGTTCCCCCAATGCATATTTTGTGTGTATACAGTAAACATACGTGCACAAAAGATACCTAAGTTCTATTTATAAGTCACAGTGGGAATTCCTTTGAGAGGAACGGAGGGGGGGGGGGATTTCCTGAATAAGACACTGTGGATCCCTAGATTTTAACATTTCAACCTTTGAACTTCCAACTTGCAGAGCTAACTGGAAATGAATCTATCTGAAGGTCAAGGGGAAGGGAGTCTTACAAGCTTGGTTCGCAAATTCCCAGCTGCAGTAATTGGATTTCAAATTTGATCTACTTACCCTGTAACTAAAAGCACCTAACCATCATAGGTACAAACCACAGATAAATTATTGCAGAATAACAAACGTCCTCAGAGGAAGAATATATGGGTCAAGAAGGGTTTTATGTTTTGTCAATGCGAGATACCATTCCCCCCCCCTTATATGTTTTAGATTTTATTTATATATTTATATCTGCAAGGTAGCAAAGAATAGCTGTACACCTTGACACGGCAAAGTTCCAGTGTAAAAAGGTGCTTTGAGGGTAAGGGCAAATTGTTCTTCTTTTTTTAAAAAAAATGTGTATAATTTCATAGCTATTAAAACACATATGCAACATAATTCATTACACTCAATAGCTTTTTAGTATAAAACTTATAATTTATGAGGTGATGTTAATAGCATAAATTAATATACCTTTTCTCTTAAAAATCTACAATAAGTATTCTGAACACACGTGGTGCAGGCAGGGAGGAAAGGGAAAGGGGTGTTCTTAAATAAAAGCTTAAAGCTAAGCATTATGGGATGGGGTGGGGGAATATTTTGTACGGTGGACTTGAGCACAGCTTCCGCAAGAGAACAGCCACCAGGCCATGAGACCCAGAAACGAATTCACCTTCTGGTGTTCATGCTTTGATGACGCTCTCCTGCAAAAATTTCTTCTTCGCAACTACTTTTATTTTAACTGCCTTTATTTCCACAAGGAATCCCTGAGACATGCCCAAACGTGGACAGTGATAATCACCATTCAGAGAAACTGGTTCAACCCTCTTCCCTCAACAGAAATGAGATACTCCTTAGCATAACACAACTGACCATCTTTTCCAGGCTGGGTCCATTTCCTAGTTTGTTTTCGTTTAAGATGCTAAAATCCAGGAGTGAGCTGCACTGTCTTTGTGACAACACAGATTTGGGGACAATGACTGTGGGGTTAAAAAAAATTGGGGGCCCACCAACCAACAAGACGGCGAAGACACACCAGCAGACCAAGTTCAATGTATTAATCCAGCTCATACAATTTAAGAGTGCGTGTGTTTATTTGTGTGTGCGCGCGCGCATGAACACATACATGCCTGTGTGTTATAAGGGGTTAGAAAGGAGGAGTTGCACTGAATTGTTATTTTTCTCTTTTTTTCAGCCCTGAGTTTTCTCACTCTAGTTCCCTCACATTCTAGGAAATATATTTCATAATTATAGACTGTGTGTTATGACTTTCCTTATGCTGCCCTCCAGTGGCAATGCAAAGCTGGTTCCTTTCTTACACATTACCACGTGTTCTCAGTTCTAAACTGGAAAGCTACAATCTACACAACCAAAACAGGGTTCACGCAGGAAATCATTTACAACAGACATAAAATAAAGCAAGTTAATAAGTTCTTACTTTCAAACCTGGATATCAAGAGGAGAGAACCACCGATTCTACCTCTTTCTTTTTCTTAATGCATAAAATACTAGCTTACACAAACAGTAGGTGTGTTAAACGTTACTATTTGTCTTTGTTCATAAGGCAGGGTTTATTGAGAACCAACAAACAGTTAAGCATCCTGGAATAAAGATTTGGGGAGGGGGGTTCATACAAGCACCACACCTTAAGCAGGCATTCTTTTCAAGCGATTTCATTAAACTTTCTGAAATGACGTCCCCGAGGGACATTCCTACTTTACAGTGAAATTACTTTTAGAGGATTTTATCCTCGCACATCATCTTGCTTAACCACATATGGAAACATCATGTTCTCCATTAATGAAAACCATGTCATGACACTAGGTGCGATCAAAACTCCTTAAAAGAAAACGAATTCACAAGAACAAGAGATGTGAATTAAAAGCGAAGAGTCATAAACCGAATTTTGCTAGGAACCCTGAAAATTCCAGCCTCTTAACAAGACAGATTATAAAGAAATTATCCATGCAGTACATTTGTGGCCCATAATTTAACTACGAGAGAACAAAAGGGTGATGTTTTGAAAGGGAAGGATTAGTAATGTAAGCAGCGTTAGGAAAATGCAATGGAGAAACAGGATCTGCTGCAAGACACTTTTGATACGAACAATGGTGTTTCCTTAAGGGAAATATGGAAACTGTAAAATCCTGCCGTGAGATCAAAACAGTGACCTGCGCTTCCAAAGCTGACTTGATTATAGTCTTCCGCCTAGATGTGTAGCTGCTGTAGCCTTGCGCATTTTCCCACTATGTCACATGCAGAAGGCTGGCGTCTTTGTGTTAAGTTATGCATGCAGGACTTTGCCCTGAATGTGAGCAAGAACCACGCTGGCTTCTTTTTAAAGACAGGCTGTGAACTGAGAAGTAGCAGAAAGGTTTGCTGCAAATTTTGCAACTGGTCTGTTTTGCACTCCCAGCCTGAGCATTTTGCCTTCTGGCAGCAACCCCTCAAACTGCATGGAATGTGGTCTTGGAAGGTCCCCCAAACTTTAAGAGGCTGCAGCAGGCATGGGGAGGCTGAAAAGCCCTTGCACACGCCCAGAAGACATCAGTCTTCAGATCCCAATCATTCTGCCGTATTTTCAGGTACTGGAATAATATAGCACCAAATGATATTTATAAAGAGGAGTTTTGTAGTTTGCCAAACCAATTTACTTTCCTGTGAGAGCTAATCACTTGTTCAATTTGATTGGAAACAAACAGAGGGAACTGAATGGGGCTTCCCCCCCTTTCCTATTTAGCACAAAAGCCGGGGGGGGTGGAGGGGGGGAAATCATTTCACAATACATTGTGCACTAAAGTAGAATAAAGAAAAGGCTTTTCTTCATCTCGTTAACTGGCTTAAAACAGATACATTACAAATATAATTTGGAACACACTTAGATGTTTATTATACAGTTCAATTTCAAATGCAGGGAGGGATTTCACAAGGTTAAAAAGCATAAAAATGTTTTCCAGCAACATGTACTTTTATTTCCAGGGGCAAACTCCCTGATCCTCTCAAAATAATAAGCACAGCTTTTTAAAAGAAGGCAATAGTTCAAATTTATGGGATTCAGACAGGCAATTCCTGGAACCCTCCCCTGCCCAAAGGTCTGGGAGAAGAAGGATACCTGTACCAGATTCTCACTTGAGCACCATTTGAAAGCAGAATAGAAAAGCTAGACAGGAAACAACTGCTTCAGTCACAAAGAGAAAGTTGAGCTCCCTCTTCATCCCCCATAGAAGCCCAATTAAAATACTCTACTAGAGTGTGCCTTCTTCTCTCTTCGTATCTTTTTAAATATATTATAAAAAGTAGATGAAATTATGTACAGTCCAAACCTCTTACCATAAAATATAACAAAGCCCTGCTCTTAGGAGTAGAGTCCATGTCTACTCCAGAAAACAAGAAGTGATTGCAAGGATTGGCCTCCACTGAGCAGAACTGGACTTCATGAGAAATAAATGGCATAATCTACTTTTCTTTTTAGAATTAGCACAGCTACAAGCCCTGTTTAAGGGGGGGGAGCAGCAGAGACCTTGTAGCTTGCTTGATAAAGAACTTTTTGTGGGGGAAGCAGTCCTTATTCTGGCAAACTCCTTACAGTTTGATTGCTGTGGATCTTCAGAGGGCATGAAGTGATAACAGTAGAATCTCTGGCTTTGAAAATGTATTTATTAGCAAGACCACTGATTAGAGATGGGAGAACGCCAGCACTTTTCTTTTTTTTTTCTATTAACTTCAGTAGCTTGTGTTGTTTAGCATGCCTGTTCTATCTTCTCAGACCTCACTCTGCACAAAAGATTTCTAAAAATATCTAAATATTCCCAAAGTATTACGGAGCACCGTAAGGGCTCACGGATACTGTAGGAACCCCCAGAAGCAACAAGTATCTGGAGACGGCTACAACTTTGTAAGATCACTCAGCAGTTCTGATCTCACATTGGTTTGAGTGGGGCAAGGGGCCCATGACACAATTCTGCCAGTTTCAGCTGAGACTTGGCTGTGTTAAAAGTAATGCTCCATTGGAAAATGCCAACCCAACAAAACTACTGTAATAATTGATCAGCTTTAGGAATTAGCATATGTTTTATCTGAGCAGGTACACCATTGCAATTAATTACAGTACTCCGTTCTGCTTTCTGTTCTACATACCAATGATATATATATTTTATTTAAAACTCCCCACTGTCATAGATACTCTGAACCAACAAGTACAATCTCACGTCCTACAAATTCATCCTTTCTTCCATCCAACCCAACTTCAAAAACCAAATTAGCTTGCGGTATGAACGGTCGCTGGTTTCAAGATGGTCTTTCAGAACAGGAAAGAAAGGGAGGGAAACAACCTGTCATTTACCCATCAAATACACGCACACACACAAATACACACACAAACCCCTGCGCTCACAGAGGAGGTTAAGAGCCCAGTGTTAAGCTGACAGAATTAACAATTGAACTATGGTGTTGGTTTAAGTCTGCAGTGCCCAGTTACCAAATCAAAATGTTGATCCCCCTTTCATGCCATTTGCATTCTTTGAAATAAATCAACTCCTCACCTCTTGCCCAGGTGCTCACGGGACTGGATACTCTGATTTGAGCCTTAGGAACTTGCATTAGTTATATTTGAGGTATCATCTCACTTTTGGGTCTAGAGTCCATTGTATCTAACTTCTCATTTATCAATCCAAGGACTAGGTAGTCTGCAGCCCTCCAGAGTCACTGGGACTCCTCCCAATTTGCACCGGCAGCAGGCAGGATGGCCAGTGGTCAAGAACTATGGGAACTCGAGCGCAGCAACACCTAGAGGGTCACAGATTCCTCATCTATTGTCAGTTACATCCGGGATCTGTGCTGTATTCTTTCATCTGGGATATTTAACTGGCTAACAAAATCTGAAAGGGGTAAATGAGCACCAATACAGAAACCAGCACATAAGATCAAGAGAGCAGAGCAACGGGGAAACCCTGGTCTGCACTGAATCAGGACTTTTTGCCCCCTCTTTTTGTTTTAAATTTAAACCAAGTCTTTAAAAAGGAGATGACAAAAATCAGGAAAAGAGAAGTGGGCCAGGGTGGGGTGAGAGGGAACGTAAGGTCCCCCCAACTGCCTGAATTTTGCAGACAGACGAGCTCAGCTGGAGGTGGTGAAGGGAGCAGATGCGTTATTGGTACTAGTAGCTGTGGCACCTGTTACTGTGAAGCCTGTGGGAGGCGCTATGGAGCTGTGGCTTGGCTGCAGGTCCTTGGGGATGCCGCTGTGGGAGCTCAGCTGGTGGCCAAAGGCGGCGCTAAACTGAGGGAGCTGTTGCTTTGGGGAGGTGGAGGCCATCAGTTCAGAGGACCCAGGGCCCATGCCGCTGAAACTGGTCTGCGGCAACCCCGGGAGCACGCTGGAGCTGTTGGGGGTGACGGTGGCGAAGGCAGGCTGCGTGGTCTCTGAGTGCGACGTGCTGGGTGGCGTGGACAGGGAGGTGGAGAGCAGGTGTCCGTCGGCACCGAGCAGGTTGCTGAACGGAGAAGGGTCGCCCAGGCTGACGGGGAGGCTCCCCCAGTGAGTTCTGGGGTTCACCACGCCACCGAGCGGCACCTCCAGCTGCGAAGGGAGCAGATGTTGTGCTATGATGGGCATCTCTGCGGAGAAGGTAGATGCCAAGTTATCGCCAGAGTAGGAGGCGGCATGGGGGGACGTGATATGGTCACTGTAGGGCGACGGCACATGCTCGCTGTCGTAATGGCTTCCATGGGGTGAGGAGTGTGAATGGTCACTGCTGTATTGCTGTCGTGAGGTGATTAGGTCGTCTGCCTTGCTTAGCAGCTGGGCAGGGTGTGGCCTCTGGGAGGCATGGCTGCCATCGTGAAGTCCTTGAAATTGTCCGGGGAAGGCTCTCTCCCCAAGCCCACTCTGACTGATCAGAGTGGCAGAAGTAAGGCCAACGTTGGCTGGGGCAGAGAATTGCCCCTGAATCTGCCCTGCCAGGGGCGTAGGTGGGTTGGATAAGGTTGCAGAGCGGAGCAAGCTATCATCCAGGTCCAGGCTAGAGAAATTCTCGTCATGCACTATACGCCCATTCAGCAGCTCACCTAGATCCGCGTTGACTTCCCGGCTCAAGGACTGAATTCCTGAAGTTTCAGCACCCGTGGAGAACACCCCTATGCCTCTGTCCGATAGTTCTTGAACCGGCACACCGTCTGTCTGTGTGAGCACTCCTATAGTACTCAGGCACTCAAGAGAAGTCACAGCCTGCAAGGCCCGTTCCAGCTCCTCTGCCTCTTCAGTCGTAGGGAGGAGGTCTCCATTTTTACCTGCGTTAAATTAAAAATATGTCAAGCAGTTGGCATACCTCTCATAGGTGCATTCTTCCACTTCAAAAACAATTCATGCAATGGCTAGTATAACATCCAGTTTGACCTTTAAAGGTAAAGGTAAAGAGACCCCTGACCATTAGGTCCAGTCATGACCGACTCTGGGGTTGCGCCGCTCATCTCGCTTTATTGGCTGAGGGAGCCAGCTTACAGCTTCTGGGTCATGTGGCCAGCATGACTAAGCCACTTCTGGCGAACCAGAGCAGCGCACGGAAACGCCGTTTACCTTCCCGCTGGAGTGGTACCTATTTATCTACTTGCACTTTGATGTGCTTTCAAACTGCTAGGTGGGCAGGAGCAGGGACCGAACAACGGGAGCTCACCCCATCGCGGGGATTCGAACCACTGACCTTCTGATCGGCAAGTCCTAGGCTCTGTGGTTTAACCCACAGGGCCACCCGCGTCCCCTAGTTTGACCTTTAGCCATTCATTTTTTTAGTTAACTTTATATGTGAGTGCATGAATTTATTTCCAGCCCAATGGAAGTGTTACCAGCCTATTAGCATGAACCTACATGTCATAGGGTGGCTGGAGTGTATGTCTACCAAACAAGGCCATGTTCACGCAGACAGGTTGATTACTTGATAACTGCAGAACCAAGTGGCAACTTGCATGTGTGAAAGAGCTGCCAAGGCAGAACTTTCATACCACTTCATTTTGCCTTAACAGCAGGCTCTGTTTCCGCCACGGCGTGCGGCAAGTCATCAAATGCATAAAACAAAATAAAACTGAGCGGTGCACATGCAAGCCCTTGGTCAGAAAACTTTATTACTGACAGGCAAGGCCTACCACAGTTCAGAAAGGAAGCTTAGGTGGGTTTAATACAAAGAAGAAAAGCTCTCCTCGCTCAATTGACATTAAGATCTTCAGAGAATCATTTAGTTTTAGAGGAGATGACATTCTTTCAACTGAAAATGCAACAGATAAAAACAAGCAACATACATTGGAACATTATTTGCCAGGGCTATGTTTCTTCCGTGGGATCACTGCAAAAAATATGTAATACGCTATCTACTGGAGAATTTGGTACCCTGAGACTCTGTTGGATTTTTAAATGCTGAGGGGCATGGTATACAGAGCCTTACCTACATACTATAGTATAGGCTGTGATAAAGGATGGCCGTACATGGACAGAGCTAAGATCACGATCAAAGACATAAATAAAGGAGCCATAGTAAAAGCCAGCAACAGCTCTAAGCAAATGTTTATGTGAAGTTTAACAACTGGCACTGCACGCCAACCAACAACTGCACGCTGGTTCGACATGCTTCTGTAAGGATGCAGGCACACAAACCTCCCAGTGTGAGTAAGGCATAATCTCACAATCTATACATCGGAAGTTCAATTTACATGGATTTTGTGGTTTGGACCTACTTGTGTTGGGCTCACTTCAACTTCTAGCCCCAGACCTATTAACTTCGCTGACCACAGTGGAATGATATGTGATGTGTAATGAAAGAGGAAAAATCCCTATGCTGCAATCCAATAATAATAATGATGATGATGATGATGATGATGATGATGATGATGATAATAATAATAATAATAATAATAATAATAATAATAATTCATATCCCGCCCATCTGGCTGGGTTTCCCCAGCCACTCTGGGCAGCTTCCAACAAAAGATTAAAAATGATACTGGACTGCTCATATAAGACATTTCCAGATTGGGAAAGATTTATTATTATTATTCATAAATGGGTCAGAGAGAGGTGGAAATGCTCAGCTGTTTCTGGAATTATACACTGCCTGCATTTGTCTCTGAACTGCTTTTATTTATTTATGTAGTATATTTATATCCTGCTCTTCCAACAATGCCCTTCAGGGCACCTGAGAATGAAAAAATAAAAACATGCAATGAAAACCCTCAACAAAAAACACAGAAGGGTTAAAAAAGAGCATGTTAAAATTGTATTAACTGATGGTTAAAACAGGCTTGTAAAATGAAAATGGGATGGTATTAAAGTAATGGGAGAAAAAGAAAACACAAGAGGTTCCTACAGATTTGCAAAGACAGGGCTAAAAAGTCCCTGTCCTTAGTCACCCCCACCTTAGTTCAGAAAGTGGGCCAGGGAGGAGGACTTGGGAGGAAAATACCCAGATAAAAGTCTGTTCTTCAGATATTTGAGTAACGCAGCGTGGAATTATTATGTTTTTAGGCAGTGGAGCAACATGGACAAACACTCCTGGATTTTTCAGTTCATATTGTAGGAAGCTTGGTCTTTTAAAAGTTAAAATAATTAGATAGTTGTGCTCTCTCTTTCAAAAGCTGCTCTTCCTAATACCAAGCTTGTAATCCTTTTCAGTACACTGGGTTGTATCCAACACTGTTGTTCCACTTGCAGAACAAAACTTCCCCCTGCTCTCCCTGGAGGCCCCCAAATTCCGCTTCATGGGGTTGGAGGACCCTCCAGTGTGGGAGCCAGTGTGGTATAGTGGTTCAGAGCGGTAGACTCGTAATCTGGGGAACTGGGTTCGCGTCTCCGCTCCTCCACATGCAGCTGCTGGGTGACCTTGGGCTAGTCACACTTCTCTGAAGTCTCTCAGCCCCACTCACCTCACAGAGTGTTTGTTGTGGAGGAGGAAGGGAAAGGAGAATGTTAGCCGCTATGAGACTCCCTAGGGTAGTGATAAAGTGGGATATCAAATCCAAACTCTTCTTCTTCTTCCAGAGCAGTTTTTAGGGTTCAGAGAGGAGCAGGAATTCCCATTGCATGAGCAGAGCTCCGCCCATGCAGTGTTGGATAAAACCCGTGGTTAACCTTGTCATAACTGCTTAGGAGGCTGGAGGGTTTTGGGGGGGGGGTTGCCCTTTAAGCATTTTTTTTAAGTCTCTTCAAATTCACAACATTTAAAATTCCCCCACAAATACAAAAATTAATCACCAAGTTCAAATTCTGGTGCTTAGACAAACACAAAACTGAAAGCTACACAGTATTTACATTTATGTACTAAAAAAAAAAATCCTTTCCACAAATGGCCCTGTGGAATAGAAAAGCGTTAAGGGTATATGATCGTGCAATAATTGCACACCTTTGAGTTCTCTGCAAAATAGGATTGAAGCAATTGAAACGAGAAAAGTATCTGCTTGACATTCAGAAATACAACGTACAGGCGAAGACCGTTTCACACAGGGGTTTCGTTCTCAGTTCCCGAATGTGCATGACTATGCCCTTCCCTCTGCCGGCTCCAAAAGGACCTACAGTGGTACCCCGCTAGACGAATGCCCCGCTAAACGAAAAACGCGCAAGACGAAAGGGCTTTCCGACATTTTTCTGCTTCGCAAGACGTTTTTTTCTATGGGGCTTACTCGCAAAACGAATTTTTTTCCGTGGTCTCCCTTTTTTTTTTTGCCTTTTCTGAAAGGCGCTAAGCTCCTTATCTCTAAATTGCCGCTTATCCGCTAATCCGCTAAGCGCTAAAAGCCGCTAAAAGCCGCTTATCAGCTGTTTTACCGCTTATCAGCTGATCAGCTGATAGCGGAGCTCCGCAAGACGAAAATCCCTGCAAGACGAAGGCTCCCGCAGAACGGATTATTTTCGTCTTGCGGGGCACCACTGTACATGTTGGCAATCACGTGTCATCTGGACACACCTAAAATGGTCATGTAGAATCCTGGCTGACAGTTTGACTAGAAATCTGAACCATCGTTTTTCATCCTTGCATGTTTCGGCATTTTCCTTAATTGTACAAAGCCACTTCCGAGTCTAAGGAGGAGGTAGGGTTGCGGGCTTCACGCCCCTTCCCCACACTTGCGGGGGCTGGCTCCAGCCCCCACGATACCTGGGGGAATCCTCGGCCGCATCATTCCTGAGCCAGCCTATCGGCGTGGCCTAACTGCATTTAGGTCCAGCGCAGCCAAGAGACTCCCTCTTTGCCGCGCCGCAGCCAGACAGGTTTTCCCTCCCCTCCCACCCGTTAGGCTAGGCTCTCTGATGTTGCTATGAACTGCGGTTGGTCGCCGTCAAGGGGCCTGGTAGGAATTTTCCCAACTGGCAGACTGGCACCAGTCACTTGGTTTTCGCCTACCTCGTAGCAAACAATCACAACTCGCAGTATTGAGGTTAGGCATTGGTAGGGGTATTATTCTATTGTTATGCAGATGAAGGGGGGAAGGAAGCGCCATCACCTTCCCCCAAACATAAGGGTAGTCCGTTAAAGGATTCCAGGGGGCATGGCCTTGTCCTAAGCCTATGGAGGTGTAGGCCCCCGGCACGCCCCCAAGCGGTAACTCCGGGGGGGGGGGAGCTCCTAGTTGACGTGCCTCAGCAGGACTCCCCCTACTGGTGGTTAACCCTCAACGGACTTCTAACAACAGGGCTGAAGCCGGTTAGCTGTTAGGACCAATGCCTATACCGCACAATTCCTGTAATCAATAAAGTTGTGGCCTAATTCGACCCATTAACCCGAATTCTGGTGTCTCGTGTCTTTATTTCTGAGGGGGGAGGGGGAACTCGCCATGCAAATTTTTTTGGAAGAAAAAAATGTTGCCATTTCCTGCCATAGCACTGAGTTTTTTTGTGTTGAATCGAGAGAGAAGGTACCTTCAAAGAAATCAAAGTCTTGCAAGTCATCCGGCAGCCGTGGCAGGACATCCGAGAAGTCCTCCTGATTCAATTCGAGGTCGTGTGGAATGTCTGTGATTTCATTGGCGATGTCATCTGGCAGCTCATCTGTACTCAGCTCCGGTGTGGAAGGGCTCCTACAAAAACAGGGAAGACAGTCACCCCCGCCCTTTGGTCTGGCGCCGTGCTGGGCTCTGATCTATTCTGGGATGCATATGCCCTTTCTTCCCACCCACCCCTTTTTGTTTTTTAAACTGTTCCCTCACCAAACTCAACTCTGAATGTATGGAGCCGTTGGAGCTGCCATAGATAAAGCTACTGCAGGATCTGGTATGGCTACAACTAAGATTTATGCACAGCCCTGTCTCTTTTCTACCTCTGCTGGTGCACAAAAGATGGTACAGGATATTCTTGCTGGTGCAAGAACACGCATGGCACACAATCCTATAAATGTTTACCCTCACGCACTGCTGGGTGATGGCTATACTATGACAGAAGAAATCACTGCACAAATGTGATTTCCAAGAGGGGCTTAAACATGCCTTGAAACTTAAAACAAGTTCCAATCCTCAATGTTCTTTGGAAAACAGGGAACCCAGGCAGCAGGGATTCCTTCCCCCCTGCTTTATCCACTTTTGGCTAAAATATGAGCAGCAAGTGATGATCTGCTGGGATTCCCTAACTCAGATCCTTGAAATGTCTGCATTGCTCTGAAAGCGTAGCTCCATCCCAGGGCCCCAATGGTCTTAGTGGTAGTATTGGTTCCAAGGCGGTTCCCTCATTGCGAGAAGTGAGGTTACAGGGAAGACAGAGGGCCTTCTCGGTAGTGGTGCCCGCCCTGTGGAACGCCCTCCCTTCAGATGTGAAGGAAATAAGCAGCTATCTTCCTTTTAAAAGACATCTGAAGGCAGCCCTGTTTAGGGAAGTTTTTAATATTTAATGCTGTATTGTTTTTAACACTTGATTGGAAGCCGCCCAGAGTGGCTGGGGAAACTCAGCCAGATGGGCGGGGTATAAATAATAAATTATTATTATATAAGGAGGATGCCTGACCCAAGGTTCTGGGAGTTGACCTAGAAAATACATACACACATCTCTTGATCGTAAGAATTAATTGTTATCTCCAATTTTGAAACCCAGGATATAGTTTTCCCCTGGATTAAAAGTCTGAGAGACCCACTTTTAAAGAATCTTCCTTCAAACCATAGTTTGCAGACAAATGTGAATACATCCACTGACTTGCATAAAGCTCTTCCAGCTCAGTTACTATTTAGACTGGCTTATTAAAGCACTAGAAATGAGCCATTAAGCAGAGTTCTTTCACACTAATTTGTTCTACAGACTCTTCTGGAAAGATGTGAACCAGTCACCTATTTTGGCTTTTTCAATAATTTGAGATAGTTAAGGGCTGTAAAAATGCACCATTCTGGAGCAAAAGTCTTCTTACTTGGTATGTCAATTTATTAAGGTAGAAGAGAGCTCTAATGCATGAAAAGCGCCATTACATCAGTAGCAGAGTATATTACGTCAGGTCATAAAGACTGGCCAAAAATGTCTACAAGTTGGCATGATAAATGCCCCCTGGGGACCTGGCCAGGCAGCAAGGCAGAGCAAACTGGAAAACAAACAAGTGATCGCTCTGCAAGTGTGCAGAATGAGTGCGCACAGCCTTTCCCCCTCTCTGCCGCCAGCCATAACCCAGCACTTGTGAGAGAATAAATGTTCATAGGATTATGTGCCATGTAAGACCCACTGTCCTCAAGAGGGCTTGTTTTCAAGCATGTGTGTACAGAACATCAGAGTTGGTTTTCCTATTCGTCATACAGGTAGCGTAGACTATGGCTGGAATTAGAGCTAAGGCAATAGTTCTATCAGCGCAAGTGTTTTTGCTTGCCAGACAGAATTATATACCCTCTCCTCACCGCCATGTGCTGTTCTGCCGGGGGGGGCGGGTCCCCAATCCTGCAGAGCCAATTTAGTGGGGAGTGCAAGGGGAGGAAAGCCCTGTTGTGCGAGCGTCACTCGTTCTGGCTCTTGCTAGCACAACTATTTAGCTGAATCTGGACCAATACTCATTTACTTGGCCTATTCTTTTCCAACACTACGCTGTCAACTTAGAAAATCAATCATAGCTGGGCTCTGACCGTATATGGGAGATCTCCATTGGCAGTGAGACGCTGGTGGGCATACTGAGGTTTCCTTGGGGCACAGCAGGAGGAATCGGTTTTTGGGGACGTCGTGGCCCTCGCCTTCTCTTTTTCTTGTGTTTTTTGGTAAGAGCAGGTGGCTTTGTTTTTTTCCTGGGTTTCCTCTGCTGCTGGTGCTGGACTTTGCGGGAGCTGTCTCCTCTCAAGAAGTTATCCTTTTTAGAACGAGAATTGAAAACACCAACACTGAACACTTTTCTTTCCTTGCCATTCCAAAGTGTGAACATCTCTATGGCATGCAAGTCGGAATAGACAACGCCTGACACCTTGAAAAGGGAGCCATGATGCTAAGCAAACCGTACTGCCTTTTGTACCACTGGCGGGAAAGAATCCAAAACACATTCAGACCAAACTATTTCCGAATTCAAATCATACGGGTTTAACATGCGGCCTTCAGGAAGTTTAGGATGGCACTGAATCAGAAAGAATGTTCATCAGAGTTCAAGGCGAGAAATGGTCAATTACTTCTCTTTGAAAACGGCTTGGAGCATCACAATGCCATGTCACCAGGAATCACAGAATTGCACACACGAATGCAAAATACAGAGAAGGTATTACTTCCAAATGAGTTAACAACCTTCGGATAATGTAATTTTCTGTAGACGGCGTTTGCCATCTTGATGTTGCAAGGTTTCACAAGGTGCTATAATTAAAAGGGGTGGATCTTCAAAGTGGATTACATCGGGGTGGCTCCCAAGGGCTGTATTCCCTGTGGCCAAGCTTCCATGGGCACGACAAAAATGAAAGTGAGTGTGGGTGGAGCATGTTGGGGGGGAGGGACCCACAATACACAAACACACACACACTCTAACCTTCCCCCGCCCCTTGCCAAAGTTAGATATGAAAAGCCCCCCGTTAGAGCCAACTGGACCTCCATGAAAATGCCCCATGTTGCATTTAGGCTTGAAAATCTCCCATTGATGGTGTGCAGAGGCAAGGAGGAAACACAGTGGGTATGACGGGGAGCTTCCATGGGTTGAATTTAGCCCACAGGCTAGATCCCCACACATAGTTTAGGGCAGCCGAAAAACTGAGCTTTGTGCCAGTAAGAAACTGTCTGATGACAAAACGTGAGTCACCTGGAAATTAGCCAAATTCAGATGCCAGCTATTAGCTTGAGGGCTATGGTGTGTGACTCTTGTGCTTAGCAAAGGGGAAAGGTAATGCTCAAACCTTTGTGAGGCAGCTTGGAGATTGTCTGGGGATGGAAGTTAAAATGAGGAGAGCTTCCGTTTCACTGACCGACGCAACTGGCAAAAATAAACCGTGTGAACAAACTGAAATGCTCACGTTTCCACCTTGACAAGGCCTTCCAGGAGAATAACCTATAAGCCCATGAGAGGTACCCCAACTAACTTCATCCATCAGTGCAAGGATTTGTGCTTGTGCAACAGAACTTCCCCTAGCCAGTCTTCTCCCACTGTGTACTCCCTGAATCCGCCTGGGGGCTACCTAGAATCAGGAATGGAGATTTAGGGAGGGGGTGGGAAGAAGTTCCACAGCGCAAGCTGAAATCCTGGTGCTGGTGGAACAAATTAGTTGGATACCACCAACAGTCTGTGTTCTCACAGCAGACATGACAGAGTCACAAAAGAGGACAGACATCATTCTTAAATGCGATCCTATGCACCCTTAACTGGGAATGTTAAATTCAGGGAGACTCTGTTCCGCATAAGCTTGCATAGGATGAGCGAAGGAGGATCTTTGAAACATTTCCCCATAATCCTTTAGATGAGTTCAGTCAAAGAAAGGCTGCTGATATAGCATTTTTCTTTGGTTATCATCAGAGCTCACCTTACAGCTTTCTGAAGGGGCCAGAGGCGAAAGCTGCATGCTGATGTCATTCCCCGGCTTGCTGGAAATACTGCTGCCGCTGTTCTTCAAGTATTCTGACTAGCAAATATACTTACCATTTTTTTGGCGTGTTCTTCACACAGGGGGGTCTGGTGCGTAATGTCAAAAACTGGCACAGAGCATTGCTGTCCGTCTGCAAACTTGGCTGTGCAGCTTGAGAAAAGCTGCTGGGACCGGTTCAAGAGGATATCTGGGTTTCTCTGTAGTCAGGAATAACACACAAAGGAGGGGCAGGAGACTGCATGATTTACACAGAGAGAGAGAGTAAGATACCGAACCTTGAATTCTATTCCCAACTAATATCTCACTTTGGAGCAATTCCTTAAATGTCATTCATGCTGCAGTTACAGAAGATGCAAAGTCAACAGTTAAAAGCAAAAAAACCAACACACACAAAACTGCCATCAAGCAGAATTACTAATGATTTTATAATTTATTAAGATGGGTTTATGGAAGCAGCTATTTTGCTAATGAGTTTGTGTGTCTTGTTTCCTGGAGATTCTTAATCAATACTGTGATTTTTGGGACAATGCAATCAATAGATTTGCTTTCTAACCAACTAATGAGAATCCATACACAAATATTAAAAAGAGGATTTCTGTCATCCACATATGACAGCACATAAAAATTGTAAATTTCTTCCTGCCTTTTTGACAGATGACGCACAGAGGAAGTCAATACAGTGAGTCCTGATTCAAAATTATTTTGTTCAGAAGAGATATATAAACTCAATGCATTTTTAGTCTCTCTCTCATCTATTCCTCCCCTCCCTAAATCAGCAGTAGGCATTTTCCTTCATCATGCAAGTTTACATGATGCAATTTCCTGAGATAGCCACTTCACTTGCTTTCTCCCTGTGTTTATTCACCACCATCGTTCTCGCCATTGAGGGACACGCTCAACTTTCTGCTTAAGGCAGCCGTTCTCAACCTTGGGTCCCCAGATGTTGTTGGGCTACAACTCCCATCATACCTAGCTAGCAGTTGTAGTCCACTAACATCTGTAGACCCTATGTTGAGAAAGGCTGACTTGAGGCATTGGTGGAGCACCTACGGGCTTACACTGTTGAAATTCTAGAATGGCCAGTGTTCAGGGATGGTGGCCACTGTAGTTGCTGGTTCTCCTTCAACTCTTTAAGAAGCAGTCACAGCCCTAGTCGCTCACACAGGGCAGGAGGGGGGGAGTGGACAGCAAGGCTGAGCTACCTCTGATACTGCAAATTTTTCTTTCAACAGCTGCCTGCAACTTTGCGATGAGGAAGACCAATGCACAAGTCCCTGCTTCCACGTAGGGGCTCTGCATGTTCTGGTCAGCAGCACAATCAGGTGTCCTGAACATGGAGAAACCTCTACTCACCATGAACAGAAACTTATTGTTTTTTCTTCTCACACAACCAAGCACAACGCTTGACTACTGGGAGAAAGAAGATATGATGTCGGGTGTGGAACTAAAGGCATGGCTTTATGAGAGCAACGCCTGAATGGAGCCAATGCAAACAAGGGAATGATCATTATTGCAGGTATACAGGGAGCATCGTGCCTTGGGACTCCTTATTGGGATAAACACGGGGCAGTGATTTAGGACGCACTGGTGAATTATCTCTATGGCAGCTCAAGCAAGGGCCTACGCTGCCTCCTTGTGGCAGTGCTGGTTCATTACAAATGGAGTTTCCTGCCTGTGAGCTCAGTGGCCTTTTGTGTTGTCCAATCCCACAGAAGCTGCAAGATAAGATATGTCAGTGGACTAACTCACATAACTCGCCAACTCTAGTCTGCAAACAGCCATACCAAGACCAGCACTTGAAAGCATAGTCAATATTCTGCATGGCACTTTTCTTTCAAACGCTCTGCGCTTGTCGTATCTACAAAAGTCCTTTCATTGATCCCTTTTATAATTCTCAGTTCTTCCTCAATGCCTTAGAGGAACCTTAAAATTAAGGCTAAAGTTGCAATTAGGAAGGGGCAGGGGGGAAAGCTGCAAGAGATTTAAGTGAATTTTGAAGTTGAGGGAGGAGTGGGAAAGAGAAAACTCATTAAAATTCCGAGCTTGCAGCATTTGGAAACTTTTCCTTTCTTTGCTCCTGCAATTTCACGTACTCGTGCTCATTCTAAGGGCTTCTAACATAAGGACTTTCATTTTCCCTGATCTCTGCCTCTTCTGTCGATACTGCAGAATTATAGGTCTTTCATCTCTTATTCATTCTAGGTCATTGTACTACCTCACAGTGCAGATTTCACACCCTGCTGAAACCTTTATAGCAATTTAAGCTATAAGATCATTCAGACTTTCTGCGGAAACTGACAAACCAACCTCACACAGGGCAATGCCAGGTGCATGTGTCCAGTACAGGGACATTTCTAGAAAGCTGTTTGTTCCTACACCCTGAAGGTGTACCATAGCCCGAACCAAACAATTCTGACCTGATGCCAGTGATTCAAAGTGAGGACAGATTCTGGCTAGGCCCCTGGATTCTACCTTTGTTTCAGGGTCTCTCTGCTGCTTCAAAGCTGACACAACTGCACAGGCTTAAGAATGGATTTACCAAGTCTCTCCCACAGGTTGCTAGCTTGAAAAGAAGAACAAGGCCAAGAAGCTAGCAGGAGCGCCCCCAGAAATACTCGTTGGAAATGGGAGACGGCCAGAATTACCGTTTTTTTGTTTTTTTTTTTTTCTTTTTAAAACCACATTTTTCCCTCCTAAAAAGTAAGGGGAAATATGTGTGCGTCTTATGGAGCGAATGCAGGCTGCGCAGCTATCACAGAAGCCAGAACAGCAAGAGGGATTGCTGCTTTCACTGCGCATTGATCCCTATTGCTGTTCTGGCTTCTGAGATTCAGAATTTTTTTTTTCTTGTTTTCCTCCTCCAAAAACTAGGTGCATCTTGTGGTCTGGTGTGTCTTATAGAGTGAAAAATACGGTAATTACAGTTGATTGTCGAACAACTTGGTACTCTGATGTTTTGGTTCCCAAACGCCATAAAACCCGGAAGTGAGTGTCCCGGTTTGCGAACATTTTTCGGAAGCCGGGCGTTGGACGTTGCTTCCGCGGCTTCCGATTTGGAAGCTCCTGCAGCCAATTGGAAGCTGTGCCTTGGTTTTTGAACCGTTCCGGGAGTCGAACGGACTCCCAGAACGGATTACGTTCAACAGCCAAGGTACGACTGCATTACGTTTTTAGCCCACAGGAACACAGTGAAAAAGATACGTTGAAAACAATGTTTAGTGAACGGAAGAGCCTTGTTGGTGCATGGTTCGCCCTTTGTTGTCCCTCTACATGGTGAGACGTCCCTCTGCTTCACTTGGCTTGTGCTGAAAGAAAAGGACACCCAAGAAGATTAGCACCAAAAAACGGAAAAGGCTGGGATATAACGTGCGTGCTGTGCTGCCAGGTGTGGGTGGTCCCTCACCTGTTACGAGTACACGATGCTCTTCGGAGCTCTCGTAGCAGCTGCCCAGCGCACTCCGGCTCTCGGCTGGCTGCCCGCAGCAAGGCTTTCCGGAATGTATGTTGGCATTTCCTCTGGCGAGATTCTGCCCGCTCCAGGCGGCAGAGGTGCTTGTATTTCTGCTGAAAGTAAGTGCAAAGTTGGGAAATGCGGGAGCTCCTGCCGCTGGCGTCAGCGTCGTCATCTGGCCTGTGAGATTGCGTGGGGAGGGAAAAGCAGGTGATCAAGTGGCTGGCACTCAAAACCCAACATCATCATTCCGCAAACTTGCACTACTGCTATCTTGTCTGTACAGCGCAAGTCCCGAGTACCTGAAGAAATGTCAGTTTCCACGTCAACCTCCCTGAGCTCTGCGTTCATTTTTTGGATGGTTTCCCCACACACACATTGGCTGGCAACTAGGGAGAAGGCTGCGGCACCCCTTTTATGAAAACATCCCCTCTGACAATCTAGCAGACACTAGAGTCCATGCTAATGTTCTTCTATTTTCTCAGGCTTCTACTATTTGAAAAGTTTTACCGTCTTATTTTTTTGCTGCTTCTGCCCTTCATGATTTAACGGGGTGTTATACTGAATTTGTCATTAATTTTGGCTTGGATCCGGAGTTGTCCCTCCATATATGGAAGGGCTCAGCTCCCCCTTTCCCCTGCAGCTTGAGCACCACTTTTCATGCTTTTCCAAAGGGTTTCCCCTCCCTCTGGAGCAAATTCTCAGGGGGAGGGAGTCAAGGGGAAGAAAACTGACTCCCCCTTCCTCACACCAGCAGGAGCATCCTGTAAGCAAAGTTCTGCTGATGGTAGAATAGGATCTAAGCACTTATATTTTTTTATTGTCACTATAAAATTGTAATTATTGTAAATATACCTTAAGAATTACAGAACTGATGGGAAATATAGAAAATAAATGGAATCGTACCCCCACCCACTATGAACAAACTGTTGTTGTGGTGCAATGGCCATACTAGTGAAATACCACAAGTTGTGATACCATGCAACACAGCAGTTCTTGTGACCAATCCTCTGTTTCTTTGCCATGGCAGCTGCTCCTAAGAATGGACTATAAAATGATGCTTCTGAGATAGGCAAAGCAAACACCTCCACCCAGGACAAGATCACTGATCAAATTTGTTATTCTGATTCGGGCCTCTGTTTCTACATTATACATATCTTTTTTTCAGGTTCAACGGACAAAGTTCACCAGCCATTTCTAAAATGTCTGAAGTAAAAATTCAGTGCACGGATGGACTTCCTCTTACGCCACGGGACTTCACCACCCTCTCATCTCACCTGCAACCCACTGTGTACCCCCAAAACCTGCACCAGAGGGCCCCCAATGCTCCAGTGAAGATTTTGGAGGGTGTTCAGGGGAGGACGGCGAAGTCAAGTGACACAAGTAGACCTCCATTCTGCTTACAGACAGAAAGCTTTGGGGATACAAACCCAAGTTTTTCTGAATACCCTCTCCCACTGTACCTACCCTCACCTACAGGTAACAGTTTAATAAACAGCCTGATCTCTGTATTATTTCATATTCTGCACTTAATTACTCAGTCTTCTGTTCTGAGTTGTATGCACTTACTCATTCCTGTCATATCTGAGGGCTTCCCGAATAGACCATGCAACCTGGTATGGCGAGGTTTGTTCCAGTTCTTCCAATTCTTCTCCACTGTCTTCTGACCAGTCCAACCCTGGAAAAGCATGGAAGGAAGTGAATATTTGTATTTTTAGCGA
This sequence comes from Podarcis siculus, assembly GCA_034642415.1. Taxonomy (NCBI): domain Eukaryota; kingdom Metazoa; phylum Chordata; class Lepidosauria; order Squamata; family Lacertidae; genus Podarcis; species Podarcis siculus. The sequence goes on along the minus strand of JAXCMG010000054.1, from coordinate 1,915,326 downwards.
AATAAAAAGCACTGTTGTGATAGCACAACAGAGGGCCTCATCATAAACGGGAACCTCATTGTAAGTGTATGAATTAGAACAAAAAGAGATGAACCATGCGTATGGAAGTTTCCCAAACAGCTGCCATCTCACCCCACCCCATCAAGGCTAGATGGCCACATGTAGGATTGTTTATCTCACATATGCCTAAATGGCTGTCACATGGAAGATGTAGCAAGCTTGCTTTCTCCTGCTCTGGAGGGGAGGACCTGAACCCATGGATTCAAGTTACAAGAAAAGAGATTCCGACTAAACGTCAGGAAGAACTTTCTGGCAGTAAGAGCTGTTCAACAGTGGAATGGTCTCCCTCGGGAGGTTGTGGACTCTCCTTCCTTGGAGGTTTTTATGCAGAGGTTGGATGGACATCTGTCTTGGATGCTTTAGCTGAGATTCCTGCATTGCAGGGGGTTGGACGAGATGAGCCTTGTGGTCCCTTCCAACCCTACGATTCTTAATCACCACTGCCCTGCAAGTCTAGCTATGCCCCTTCTTCCCCTGGCACTAAGTCCTCGTCTTCTGTGGTCAGGCTTACTAGCACAGACATACTCAGCCACTGTGGGGCATGGGGATCAGAGGTGGAAAAGAGTAATGTGCTCTAGGCTAATTTCTGGCCATAGGTCAGTGAACAGTGAAGCATATGAAGATAATCTGATTGGAGGGGTCCACATAAGGAAGAAGGCAACCACATTGTTGCTTCATTGGTTTTTGTCAGTTAGGTAAAGGGACCCCTGGCCGTTAGGTCCAGTCGCGGACAACTCTGGGGTTGCAGCGCTCATCTCGCTTTACTGGCCGAGGGAGCCGGCATACAGCTTCCGGGTCATGTGGCCAGCATGACTAAGCCGCTTCTGGCGAACCAGAGCAGTGCACAGAAATGCCGTTTACCTTCCCACCGGAGTGGTACCTATTTGTCTACTGGCACTTTGGCGTGCTTTCGAACTGCTAGGTTGGCAGGAGCAGGGACCGAGCAACAGGAGCTCACCCCGTTGCGGGGATTTGAACCACCCACCTTCTGATCGGCAAGTCCTAGGCTCTGTTATATATCCATAATTGCCATTACACTTTCTCCTACTTCCAATTGCCTAACCACCAATGTTTGTACCATAGCAACAATCTGAATATCCTAAATTCCTGGTTTATGTACATGACAAAAGCTAGAACTGGTCCTCTACTTCCAGCCATGCTCCCTTTTTTTGTGTGCTTAGAAGAACTGCCTTGAAAACAAAATGGCAAACCATGTGATTTTAGTAGTAGTAATGAGCTGAATTTTACAGGACTTAGCTATGAGGCAGGATGCAGAAACACCTGCCCATGGCCTAGTTTGCCCTTCTGCATTAAAAAGCACACACTTGCAAGGATACAGTTTACTCAAGTACTACACTTGCACACTGTTACCAATCTACGGCAAATTTACTGGACCGAATGATCAGAACGTTCGGGTACCATTAATTCTCCACTTACCTAAATGCGGAAACAGATCAGCATCCAGCTGCTGTTTCTGAGTGCACAGTTTCACCAGTCTCTGTAGCCGGCTCATACAGGATGAGTGCGGAGAGAAGGCTGTGGCTTTCATAAGGATCCTGTCCACCCCGGGCGAGTCTGGGCCAGGAGCCCTAGTAGGGTGCAGGGGAGGCAGCGGTCTTTTGTTAGACAGCTGCCTGGCTTGTGCTATAGTGTACGTGGTGGGAGCCACTCCCTGCACTGGTAGGCTGGTGTTCTGAGGTTGAGGTGACTTGCAGACTAAGCCCTGCTGTAGCCCTGCTGGCTTTAGAGAAGTTGGTAATGGCGAGAGATGGGAGTGCTGCTGCTGCTGCTGCTGCTGCTGCAAAGGTGCAGGAAGAGGGCTAAAGTGCTCTTGGCGAACTTTCAGAATCTCTGTTTCTCTCTGGCGCTGCCGGTTCTGGGCTAATTTGCTCTGCAGCTTCTTCTTCACCGTTGCCCCTTTCTTGAGATCTTCGTCTTCCTCGTTGAAAGCAAAGGGGTCTTCCAGTTCTGCTTCCAAGTAGTGGAGAGGAAGCCTGGCTCCCGGTGGAGAGAGGGACATCCCATCTAGTCCATTGGGCATCTTCAAGGCCAGTGGAGGAACTGTCAGGCTGAAGGCCACGGAATCCATCTGGTGCCGAACTTTTACCTCCTCGACGGGGTCATTCTTTTTCTTCCTCTCCTTTTTCGGTAAAAAGCCAAGTACCTGCAGGTGACTGTTGCAGTACCTTTGAGAAGCAAGACCATCAGAATTATTTCCTCCTCGTCAGCTCTTAAGCACGGTGAAACTAGAAACTAGAATTCATGAGAAAGTAGCTTAAAGGGCATAAGTATATTTTTTGTGAGAAACCTCAATGGAGAACGTTTAAATGAATATCTCATAGCCAATTATAAACTTTCAAAAATAAAGGTATTATTTGAATTGCGTATTAAAGGTAAAGGTAAAGGTACCCCTGCCTGTACGGGCCAGTCTTGCCAGACACTGGGGTTGTGCGCCCATCTCACTCAAGAGGCCGGGGGCCAGCGCTGTCCGGAGACACTTCCGGGTCACGTGGCCAGCGTGACATCGCTGCTCTGGCGAGCCAGAGCCGCACACGGAAACGCCGTTTACCTTCCCGCTAGAAAGCGGTCCCTATTTATCTACTTGCACCCGGGGGTGCTTTCGAACTGCTAGGTTGGCAGGCGCTGGGACCGAGCAACGGGAGCGCACCCCGTCGCGGGGATTCGAACCGCCGACCTTTCGATCGGCAAGCCCTAGGCGCTGAGGCTTTAACCCACAGCGCCACCCGGGTCCCTGAATTGCGTATTACATTAGCTATATTATAACTATAGATACAATGTACTTCCAATTGAACTGCACATCAGAACATTTGCAGAATTACAGTCTGCATTTCAAGGGAGTCCATATATGGAAAAACTGTGACATAAAAGCACAGCAGATATCTTTCAAGGCGATCTCTTTTCTTACCCCAATAAAAATAACTGTGTTAGGTTCTACACGTTTCTGTGAAAAGCTTGCATCCCTAACACTTCAATCTTATGCTTGAAAAGGATGCAAAGCAGAAATTTTATTAGTAGCCCAAGTGATAGAAAATGGTTTAACAAAGAACATGAGTGGGTGGGGTTTTTTTCTTTGAGAATTATGAAGTCAAAGAGCAAAGAGGGAATATGTTCTTTGGCTTGAGGCAAACAATTTTAAACCTGGAAATATTGGACTTGGGAACAGGAAGACCAGGGTTTAAATTTTCACTCAGCTATGAAACTCACTGGGTGTCTTTGGGCTACCCTCTTTCAGCCTAAGCTTCCACACACAGCTGTTGAGAAGATAAAAAGTGGATAACCTGTACACTCCAGCCAGCCTTGGATGGAGGGTGGGCTGTTGTTATAATCATCACTGTGGAACACTTAATGGTGAAACACATTAATATTAGCCAGGTATATTAGCTGTGCTGCTTTCAGAACCCACTAAAAACTTTTTTTGGTTAGGCAAGCATGCCCCCAAACATATTTTTAATATGTAATTTTTGTGTGCATATTCCTTGAGAAAAATGCTGATTTTATATATGCTTCAAAACATTTTATGTCAATTTATTTTTAACATTTTATTTTATTGGTTGTTTAAATATACATTTTATATTTTAAGTACACCACTTGGAGGCTGGGGTCAATTAAGTGGTATATAAATCTTTTTGAATAAATGAACAGATTACACATTGCCTTCACCTCATTCCAATTTTCAGCAGAAGGTGCAATTTAAAGTTCAGTATTAAAAACAGCTTAATACTGACGCTAACTGGGGACTTGCAGAATTCAGATTTCCCAATTTCAGAATTTAGGGTTCTGGCTTACAGATATAATTCATTTCTTTAATACTGTGTTTCTTTTGAACCCTTTTCAAAATCCTTTGAATCCTTTTGAGTAGGCAGCCCCCACTTCAATCACAAATCTTAAGGAAAAATAACTCTGAAGAGAAAAACACCGTCTTTTTATACACCTCCAGTTATGAATAAGTCCACAGTCTGCTTCTTTAATGTGCTAAACTGATACGCTTATGCTGCTTTCTCTTTGCTGTCCTCCATTTTCCAATGTTGTGACATGATGCTTCACACCTAGTTAACTTCCCTTGCCTTCCCAAAACACGCATGTTAGAAAGTTATACACTTCATCTTGTGAGCCACAACAAAGCATTCCTGCTGCCTATCGCATCAGCCGCCCCAGAAAAACTGGCAAATTATGCTAATTCAAAGCCCAAAGTATTCGCGGCTAACTAAAGAATAATCTGAACAGAAAAATATAGCGGGGGAAAGATGACCTGGATGGTCGCCAGATTCTGTGTACAAATCTGTAGGCGTGGACCATCGCCCAACTCAAAATAGTCCGGCATGAAAATCCCCAAACTCGGTTCCATGGGTGACTCTGAGTCAACTCCCTGGGATAGTTTATTGTCGTACATTGTTTCTAAATTTATTGTTGTACAATGTTTTAATTGTCTGTTCTAACCATATTTGCACATCAGTTTCTAATGTTGTGAGTGTCGTCTATTTCAGAGGCTTCTACTCTGCAGCCTCTTATAGTTGTTTTAACTGCGTGTTCTTATGCTCTTACAGTTGTTTTAACTGCGTGTTTTTATCTGTTTTTAGTTCTTATCTGTTTTAATTACCAGTTTTTACCCACCCATTATCCATGTTTAATCTTGTATTTTATTCAGATGTTTTATCCTATGCTTGTTTCTTTGTCCTTATTTGCTCTAACAATTATCGGTTTAAAAAAAACCCCAAACCTAACTGCTATTTTATTTATATGTTGTTGTTGTTGTTTTGTTTTTTATCCTGGTCTGTGACTGTAATAAAGTTGATTCATATAGCGGGGGGGGGCATGCTTTGGAACAGCATAGGAGGTGGCACAGAGGATAAAAGAGGAAACAGCGAAAATCATTTCCTCCCATTTTATCCATGGGAACCTCCATGGGACCAGAGGGCACTTTCATCACTAGAGGGCCACACCTGGATACAACCCTAGGAAGGCAAGGCTGGAATTCTACTTGGGAGCAAAATTCCTTCATTTTGACAACCAGCAATGTCGTATTAGAAGAACTGCTGCCAGGTGTCTACAGAAACCACTGTGTGTTCAGCAGACAGCGTTTTTCCAGTGATTTCCGAAGTCACTTTTATTAATGTTAGCTCACTGTCAAAACTTGCGGTACTCTGCCTCACAAGTTATGCAAATGGAACAACTGGGCAAATATTGCTTCGGTCTGCATACTTTATTCTGCTCCTATTCATGAGGGGCAATGAGATATGAAGGGCTGCGCTATAATTTCAGCCCATAGATACTCTACAGCAGGCACCCCCAAACTCGGCCCTCCAGATGTTTTGGGACTACAACTCCCATCATCCCTGACCACTGGTCCTGTTAGCTAGGGATGATGGGAGTTGTAGTCCCAAAACATCTGGAGGGCCGAGTTTGCCTATGCCTGCTCTACAGAGAGGCCCTGTTTTTAAAGATTTCATTGGATAATATCCAAGCACTTCAAAGAACACTTAATTCTCTCTTCTGCGCAACTAGTGAAGATGTGGTACTTGCCCACTTTCGCATCCGGCGCACCAAACACTGAAGTGCCCTGATCTAGTTGTCTTAGCAACAAGGGACACATTCCTTTCCATCCTCCTTAGCAAGAACAATATGGTCAATTGCCCTCAGTGACGTTGCCATGTAAACACATCTGATTATGGCACAGCACGACGTTATCAAACTCGCATGTGATCCCTGATTGGCTGGGATCATAGGATGAAGGATAATTTAGAAACAGGGGGGTGGATTTCAAGATATATGTACAGGGTCTGCACATGCAATGGGACTCCCTTTCCCCCTTATTCCCCAGCGCATCCCTTAAAACTATTCTGGGTATTTCTCAATGCTCCAAAGATTTGGGGAGGGGGGGAGTCTCACTGTGAGAGTGGACCCTTATTCTGCACACACAACAACTTAATTGTACGCCACCCAAGGTGATAAAATGAGGCACTCAGGGGGATCCAAGTGGTCTCCCATTCAAACTGTTGACCAGATGTTGACCTGGCGAGCTTCTATCATGGTGCCTCCAAAACCATGCTTCAGGCCACCACTAAGATTGTCGCTGCTATTTTCAAAACTGTGCTCCCATTACTTACCTACGGTCCTCAGATTTGGGAATGGGGTTGGTGCAGCGTTGGCTATTGTACTTGGCCACATATTCACATTGCTTGAAGGGAGCAGTCTTATCCTCCAGAACGTGCCTGATACAGAAGGCGTAGCCGTTCAGTCGCCTCTGCTTGCACAGTTTGGGGCTGTACGAGCACAACGGCTTATTGTCAACCTCAGAAAAGTGTATGTGTTTGCCTTCATACATCACGTGACTCTTTTCCTTGTGAACATCAGCTGAAACGAGACCCACCACCACCGAAACAAAAAAAAAGTTAAAAACGAGTTTCAAAGTCAACGAAGAAGATAAAAGTTTTAGTTCTAATCTATCTGAAGAGGACCAGTTACCCAATTTTAAATCTTCTCTACCATGTCAATGTCAGCAAAGAGCCCCGCAGACACCACTATCCCGGAATGATGACGAGTCAAGATGAAGCAGATTGTCTAAGAGGAATAACACAGAGAAATTGTGTTAATGAAAACGTATGAAACTGCTCACGGAGCGCAAATGAATCAGTTTGATCTCCCCAGAAAAATCATCAGCTGGAACACCAACTTAACAATTTGAATGTGAAATACTCTTCGCACAGGATTATCTCTAAGGATATTATCTCCATTTCCTGAAGAATTTGCTGTGGTGAATTCTACCAGCAACTTATGGGGAAGCGTTCACTGATGTCCTCCCTTCTAGGTACACTGCAAGTTTTAGCTACAGCCACTTTAGCGCCAAATCATGGCAGCAAGCTGGCATCATATGCAAAATGGGGGTAAGCAAATCCCAGCACCCTCTGCCAAACCTTCTGGAAAAGCAATGTTGTAAAATTAGCAAAGATATATCATAACTGTGACAATCTATGTCGGAAATGTAAAGAAAAGGAAGGAACCTTTTATCATATGTGGTGGACATGTCCCAAGGTGAAAGACTTCTGGGAAAAGATTTATAATGAATTGAAAAAAATGTTGAAATATACATTTATTAAAAAACCAGAGGCCTTTCTTCTTGGAATAATAGGTTTGGAATTGCCCAAGAAATATGTTAAATTATTTTTGTATGCCACAACTGCTGCTCGTATTTTGTTAACTAAAAAGTGGAAAACCCAAGAATTACCAACGATAGAAGAATGGCAGATGAAGATGATGGATTTTTCGGAGCTAGCCGACCTAACCGGAAGAGTCCGCAACCAGAGGGAGGAGGAGTATCAGGAAGATTGGATTTAATTGAATGATTATTTAGTTAAATATGTTAAGTTAAATTAACTGAAAACAGCTTGCAGATACTTAATTGGCTTAGGATTTTATTTAAGTTAAGTGATGAATTAATATGTTTAATTTCATAATGTGAAGATCTAAGGATGTTAATGTTTAAGTTAAATTTTATAAGAACTGTGATTTGGGAAACCGTTAAAAGGACAGGCAATGAAATTCAACCAAGGGGAAGCAAGGAAATCACTTAACAATGTTAATAAGTGTAATTTTTAATAAGGTTTGTCTTATGTGTTTGTTGGTTTATAATGTTGTGAAAACTGATAACTTTTGGGAAAAACAAAAAGGAAAAGCAACATTGAGAGAGAGCAATATGTAGCAGACTGACACTAAATAAGGGCAGGGGCGCCAAATACTTTCCCCACCCATCGCTTCTCAGCTTTAAATCTCCCCTTCATCTGAATTTCCACCTTCAGAGATCAAAACACGAGTCTATGCTTGACATTATATTCAAATTGTTGCTTTTTAAGGTATTGGTGCAAAACCCAACTATCTATCATTACAAGTGAGCAAAAGAACTTGGCATGAAATTTGGACTGATAGCAAAACGTGTCTCCTGAGGTACAGTTAAGCTCCTATTTTACACTTAAATAATAAACTGGTTTCCACACAAAACATACAGCTGGTGACATTCCTTTTGCAAATCAGCAGCTCGGAGGTTCATAAGAGGTTTAAAATTATAGTCACAAATCGACAAACACCTTGATCCAAATATGTTTTGACTCAGCAATGTCTATGGTGGCTTGGCCATGTCCACAGAATGGAAGATGGCACGATATCCCCAAGGATACGCTCCTCGGGGAGCTGGCTTCAATCAGCTGGCCCCCTGGCAGACCAACTGTGTTACAAAGATGTCTGCAAGCATGACATGAAAGCCGACAACATTAACACCGCCGCGTGGGAATCCCTTGCAGACGACCGCAACACCTAGAGACCATCTGTCAGGTCATGTGTCCACAGCAGTTACCAGAGGAGCAATGACAGCTGGGAGGAGCGCAGAAAGAAGAAATGCAGCAGCACAACCGGATGCCTTCATCTGCTCCAGCCGCAACAAAACCTGTCTCCCCCACATCGGTCTCTACAGCCACAGCAGGCGCCGTAACTCTGATGGTTTGACTTCACCCCCAAAGACGCACTCTTCCATTATCTCTTGAGACAGGCGGATGCCAACCAACCAACCCCACTTGCCCAACCAGGCTTCCTGCCTCCCAGACAGGGTTTGAAATTAGCAGGGTGCCAGGCGCACTTTGCGCCTACACATTCTCCATTCACAAGCACCTCTATAAGTCTGGGTGCCATTTTTTGTGCCTGGCTGACACTCAAGGATTACTGAAATGTATGTGCTTTGAAGCCTCCAAGTATATGTTAAAGATAGACAATATGTTAAGGAGTTTAACAATAAAGAGTAGAGTGTTTTGAACACTGAAGTATGGTGCCACTGTTTTGAACACTGACGTATGGTGCCAATATTTTTACTGTATACACCAAAATATGTATTAACAATTAACTGTATTAACTTATGTATTAACAATTTCTGCTAAAAATGTGATAGCAACAATGTGACTCTTATGTGAATTGCATATTAGTTCATGCTTATCAAAATAATAAATAAAAAGTGTTGCCGACCCCCCCCCCCAAATGGCAACTAGACATTCTGCTTTGGTGCCCACAACCCAGGTCCCAGGATCCCAGCCGGGACCATATAACACCAGTCCTGAGAGATCTGCATTGGCTCCCAGCACATTTCCGAGCACAATTAAAAGTGTCGGTGCTGACGTTTAAAGCCCTAAACGGCCTCAGTCCTGTATACCTGAAGGAGCGTCTCCACCCCCAACGTTCTGCCCGGACACCGAGATCCAGTGCCGAGGGTCTTCTGGTGGTTCCCTCATTGCGAGAAGTGAGGTTACAGGGAACCAGACAGAGGGCCTTCTCGGTAGTGGCTCCCAACCTGTGGGACGCCCTCCCATCAGATGTCAAGGAAATAAGCAGCTATCCTATGTTTAAAAGACATCTGAAGGCAGCCCTGTTTAGGGAAGCTTTTAATATTTAATGCTGTATTGTTTTTAACACTCAATTGGGAGCCTCCCAGAGTGGCTGGGGAAACTCAGGCAGATGGGCAGGGTATAAATTATTATTATTATTATTATTATTATTATTATTATTATTATTATTATTCTCCTAGCTTTTTTTATCCCAGTTTCTAACACTGCATTCAGATGCTCTCGGTATCTGACCCATCCACATACATGGAGTTGAAAGAATGTTCCATACAACCGATGTTTCCCTCAATCTGCTGCCATCTCATGTGCTCCCTTTTACCTTCCTTCACTGCTACTCTCTCACATGTCAGAATAGGGAAGAAGGGTCAGACATCCTCTTATTTCTGAATAGTAAACAAGCAGAGCATTGTTTGGGATAGTTCAGAAAACTGCTCGCATTTTGTCACCAGGGGAAATCAAAGCCTCCCTCTCGACTCCTGGCTTATGCAGCGTTAAAGGTAAAGGGACCCCTGACCATTAGGTGCAGTCGTGGCCGACTCTGGGGTTGCGGCGCTCATCTCACTGTATTGACCGAGAGAGCCGGCGTACAGCTTCTGGGTCATGCGGCCAGCATGACTAAGCCACTTGTGGGAAACCAGAGCAGCACACAGAAACGTCGTTTACCTTCCCGCTGGAGCGGTACCTATTTATCTACTTGCACTTCATGCTTTCGAACTGCTAGGTTGGCAGGAGCAGGGACCGAACAACGGGAGCTCACCCCGTCGCAGGGATTCGAACCGCCGACCTTCTGATCGGCAGGGTCCAAACTGGAGACTGGACAAGTAAACTATGTACGGGTGGTCTGGAGCAAAAGTTGGAAGAGGAATTCTGGTCCACTGTTGCCAAGCAAATGACACATGTTACCTGGTCACACAGCAGGTGGGAGGCATCATTTAAAGGCTACTGATCAGCCAGGCCAGGTAGGATTCCTTCAGAGGATGCAAGGAATAAAGAAAGCTCAGGGGTGGCTTTTAAGAAAAAACAACTCCCTGTCTTGACGTCAGCAGTGAGTGCCCTGGACCAAAAATCCTGCACACCTTTCTGAGTTGTGTGGAATGGCCTTAAGTGAGCAGGGCTGCGTAACTAAGAGAGGAAGAAGTCAAGCTGGTTGGCAGCAGCTGCAAGAAGTGGAGGAAGGGGGTGCAGGTGTGCTGTCAAGCTTCCCAAAGGATGGCAAGCAAAGCCCCAAGAGCCTTGGGGTGGTTTTGCTGCAAGCCAACTCAACTGCAGACAGCGGAACAACACGGAAGAATGTAATCCTCTGTGCCAGCACAGGGATCACCTCTACTCTCATGCAGGGGCGCTGCAAATTCCTGGTGCCATTCTCACAGGATGGTACTTGTATACTGATACTCAAAGTTATGTTTAAGAATACAAGGAACCAACACATAATTTTAGATATGATTTAGGAAGCTTGATGGCAACACAGTCTAATTTCCATAGTGGATGCCCTCTTATTTTCCAACCATACAAGGTTACCTTTCTGATCTGCTAGCCCATGGTTCTTTCTAATGATTGTTTCACTGTGTGCCATGGCTGACCGTGACAATTTGGCACCCGCTCACCTATATATTTTAGGGATTGAATATAATTTACTCTGCAAAATAATATTGCAATTAGCAATGATTCAAGAATCCAAATTATGAGAGCATTTATTCCACAAACATTTTAAAAGATTCAATAGTATCGATACAGCAAATCCAAGTAGCAACCAGATCTTACTTCAGTGTGTGTGGTTCCTTAAAATACAGTGGTACCTCGGGTTAAGTACTTAATTCGTTCTGGAGGTCCGTACTTAACCTGAAACTGTTCTTAACCTGAAGCACCACTTTAGCTAATGGGGTCTCCTGCTGCCGCCTTGCTGCCAGAGCACGATTTCTGTTCTAATCCTGAAGCAAAATTCTTAACCTGAAGCACTATTTCTGGGTTAGCGGAGTCTGTAACCTGAAGCATATGTAACCTGAAGCGTCTGTAACCCGAGGTAGCACTGTATAGCACTTTATAGGCCACTGTTTTACTTGAAGATGACAGTGGGCTGTTAACATGTTTGTACGGATTTGATGTTTTATATGGACAATAAACATTCAAATCAAACAAAAACCCTTGTCAAGAGAGCCTGGGAGGATGGATAGAAGGGCAATTGCCAAAGTGAGGAGACCAGGCCTGCTTTTCAAAACCCTATTCCTACAAATTAGAACTTTGTTTCCAGGTCCTGTAAAGGTATGAGGAAGCACTTGCCTCCTTCCCAAACAATATTCCTGGGTGGGTTTTGGGTTTTTTTGCTGGTGGAGGTGTTGGAAACAAGTTGCATCTCCTCCACAACTCTTAGAACTGTCTTCAGAAGAGAAAGGCAGAACATTATTCTCCCTTGTGGTCTACCTGTCAATGGTGGCTGTGGACAGGTAATGCCAGGGGTAGAAAGCAGGATTTCCCTCACTTCAATACTGTCTGCAAGTGCAACGATTTACATTCCCCCAATATAAACGAATGGCATGCAGGGAAAAGCGATACGATGCACCTGAAGGGGTAGGAGTCAAAACCTGTTCCCCATCTCTGTGACCGCAGCAGCCAATTGACAGACACATTCTGACCAGGTTCTGTTGCTTGATCACACAGGGGTGTTATGAGCTGGTTTTCATATTAACAGATGCTGAGCATTGTTCCTTGATTTAAAGGCCAGAAAGAATATTTTTAGTCCTCAATGCATAGGTTTTTTTATTTTTACAAATTATGACAAACAAGATTAGACTAGCTTGTGTGTTCTGGGAGTCACGGTTCCATGGCCGATTCTTTTCGGTTCAATTCGTGATTAGCAATTTATTAAGGTTTTCAATTGTACAGAAAGTGCGAACAAAAACTAGGTTATTCCTGCATATAACTGAATCCCATCTCTCTCCTCACCCTCATGCTCATCCTCTGTATGTATAGTAGGAGGGGTTGGCTGAATGTTCTCAGGCATGGAAAGGAACAAATTAAGCAAGAGAAAACCCTTTTAAAGAGAAGGATAGTACACCAAAAAAAAAACCCTGCTTCTCTCCTCAGCCGCTATTGAGCTCAAAGTAATTGTCCTATACCTCTGTAAACCGGTCTTCACATCCATGCCACTCACTCCTGAGTGCCAACGGGAGCAAGTTTTGAACCTAACAATCCAACTCTGGCGGCTCCTTTGAGTCCTGGACCAATTGCTTCACCACCAAAGTTGCTCTGGAGACACACTTTTGCCATGTTCAGTCCCAATGCTGACCATAAGCCATAGTTATGCAAATTATTCTGTGCACACTGTTCTATCAGTCCCTGTTTTGCTCCTCCCTACCTAGAGCTGGGAGGCAAACCACAGAGTGCCAGACTTAGCATTAACATCCAAGCCAGCACTTGTGGTTTGTTTCTCCAAAGCAAACTTGCTTAGGCATTAATTGACGTCTGACCAGATGATTAGCAGCAAGGGACAATCCTGCATCATATGGTGCAGTCTTGCCCTAAAGTATCGCAGCAACAATATTTTGAAAACATCTACAAACTAACAGTACTTAAATGGTGTGTGTGTGTGTTTATGTATGGGGTAGTACCTCTGGTGGGGGGGACATGTTGTGCCCCTTTTGGGGTACTTTGTCCACCTTTGGTCCCCACCCTGCACTCAGCTCTCACTTGTGGCATGCAACAGCAGACACATCCTAGGAACAGCTTCAACTGGCTAAACCAGGTGAGGGGAGCCAACAGGTCTCAAACCCTTGGTGAGCTAGGGACGTCCCCTGCATGCAAAGACAGACTCCAGCAGATTGAGTGGGCAAGACCAATGGTGGGTCCAATGGTCAAGAAGGCAGTTTCTACACGTGATATAGAGGGAAGTGAGGGGCAGATGGGGCTCATCAACCTGGAAAGGTAACCCATCTAGAAGGAACACGGATCCAAACCTCTGCTGCCTTGCAGGGTATTTTTAGAATAAAAGGTTAAGGAGTAATCTCTACACAACTGCAGAGTGGAGTCCCTAAGATGGTTGGATGGCACATTGCACACCACCTTCCGGCAACTCTTGGAGCCAAGCTGGTTCCAAACGTATTGCTCTGTGTTCCTTTGAACAACATAAACGAGGCCAAGAGGGGTGTCCAGCTGTCTGGTCAGCCCAGGACCTCCATACAAACTGCCCAGACTTGCACCGTGGGGAGGTCACTTTGATGCAGCTAACACAGTGGCTTGACTTCACCCCCAGAGGAGTACTCCACTGTCTTTCAAGACAGATGGATGCCAACAACTCTCTTCCCTCTACACACGCATACACTTGCCTAAGGCCCTTGTCATACAGCTTGCTTGACTACCAAGAAAGGGCGACTTGAACTACAATGCAATTGGCATCTGAGAGCTTCTGGCCATCATAGTAGCATTAAATGGCCACGCTGGTGACCAGCCAAGGTAAGCTGCAGGACAGTCATGACAGCCCAGAGCAACTCCTCAACAATAATCCTGTCCTTTAGTACTCTTCCTAAACACTGCTTCTTTCCGACATAGTTCAACTTACAATTTACTTTTTAACCTATATGTGTCTCTCTATCCAAGAACTGAGTGCACAGGCATCTACTACAATCTCCACCCACCCAACCCCCCAAAATTCAGAGCTCATATAGAATCTTACTACAGTGGTACCTCGGCTTAAGAACTTAATTCGTTCTGGAGGTCCGTTCTTAACCTGAAACTGTTCTTAACCTGAAGTACCACTTTAGCTAATGGGGCCTCCCGCTGCCACCGCGCAATTTCTGTTCTTATCCTGAAGCAAAGTTTTTAACCCGAGTTACTACTTCTGGGTTAGAGGATGAGATGGTTGGACAGTGTTCTCGAAACTACAAACATGAGTCTGACCAAACTGCGGGAGACAGTGGAAGACAGAAGTGCCTGGCATGCTCTGGTCCATGGGGTCACGAAGAGTCGGACACAACTAAACGACTAAACAACAACAACAACAACTTCTGGGTTAGCGGAGTCTGTAACCTGAAGTGTCTGTAACCTGAAGTGTCTGTAACCCGAGGTACCACTGTATATGGAAGGAACCAAGGCAGGTCCATGGAAGAATATTTTATCCTTCCGTGGTAGGAGCATTTCTAGTGGCAATCCCCGCTGCAAATGGTGGAGGAATACAGTGGTAATCCTCACCAGAGATCAAGAGAGTTAGTAAACTATCGCAGCACTGAAAAAGGAAAGATCTGAATACATTCCAAAGCCTCCACAACTGTCATGTGTGACAGCTCATTGCGCGATGGAGAAATTTAGTCGCAATACATCTAACCAATTGAGATCTAGCTTATGCTACATTTCTGACAGCATGATCCTAACTGTGGACCCATCTGCACAATACAATTAAAGCAGTATCATATCACTTTCAACAGTCATTCCTTCCCTTAAAGAATCCTGGGAACTGTAGCATGTTAAGGCTGCAAAGAGCTTTAGGAAACCTCTATTCCCTTACAGACCTACAATTTCAGAGTGGTTTAACAATCAATCGCTCACCCCAGAATTATAGCTCTGTATGGGAAATAGGGGGTCTCCCAATCAGTGTTAGAAACTCAGGTATATAAGTTTATCACCAAATGGCACTACAACAGAATGTCTAGGTACCTTTTTTGCAGTGGGATGTATGTATGTAAGTATGTATGTATTATTTTCATTTCATTTCTATACTACTTTATATATTTTTTAAAAAAATCAAACCAGTGTACAACACATTAAAACATCAAATAAAACAATCCAGAATAAAACAAACAAATTCAAGCTTCAAAGAAATTATTTCAGATCCTTCTCTAAGAGACAGTTTGCCTTCCCCATATTTATTTACCTACTTAATTTATAGAGCTGCCCCATAGCAGAAGTACCGTGCTCTAGGAAGTCATTGTGGTGTAGTGGTTAAGAGTGTTGGACTAGGACCTGGGAGATCAGGGTTCAAATCCCCACTTAGTCACAAAGCTCACTGGATGACCTTGGGCCATTCATAACCTCTTAATCTGCCTCACAGGGTCAGTGTAGGGATTAACTAAGGAGGGAGGTGAACCATATACTCCTTGGAGAAAAAGGTGGGAAACGGACACAATAAATAAGATCTTCTGCTTACCTGCTTAAGAAAGCTGGAGGGGCCAGCCAGGTGGAGATGTCAGTCGCCAACCTTGCATCCAGACATCTCCACCTGGTTGCAATTGGGTGTGCGTCAGTCACAAAACGAACCTGGCGCCTGGGAAATCTTGAACACTACATCAGCATCCTCCCAGTAATGATGTATGGAAGTGACAGCTGGACCATAAAGAAGGCTGATCGCTGAAGAATTGATGCTTTTGAATTATGGTGCTGGAGGAGCCTCTTGAGAGTCCCATGGACTGCAAGAAGATCAAACCTATCCATTCTGAAGGAAATCAGCCCTGAGTGCTCACTGGAAGGACAGATCCTGAAGCTGAGACTCCAATACTTTGGCCACCTCATGAGAAGAGAAGACTCCCTGGAAAAGACCCTGATGTTGGGAAAGATGGAGGGCACAAGGAGAAGGGGACGACAGAGGACGAGATGGTGGGACAGTGTTCTCAAAGCTACCAGCATGAGTTTGACCAAACTGCGGGAGGCAGTGGAAGACAGGAGTGCCTGGCGTGCTCTGGTCCAGGGGGTCACTAAGAGTCGGTCACGAATAAACGACTAAACAACAACATATCAGCATCCTTAACAAACTAAACTTCCCAGGGTTCTTTGGGGGAAGCCATGACTGTTTATAAAGTGCTATGATACTGCTTTAAATGCATAATGCAGATGGAGCCCATGCTTACTAAGAAGATCCACCGAATTCAATGGTGCTTCCCTACTATTTGCTTAGAACTGCAATCTTTGTTTGCAAGGTGCTAGTTACCAAGACCGAAACCCCTTCTACATCATGTTCTAGAGGTGACATAGGGAACTTTCTCAACCCAAGGGCCACAGTTCCTTCACCAAAAACTTCCAAGGGCCACACACCTAAACATCTGGGGTGGGATGTAGAGCCAGTGAGGGGTGTGCCCTGGGAAGCATTTAAGGGCTGGATAGAGATGTCCAGAAGGCTGCATTCGGCCCCAGACATTCCCCACTGATTTCTAGAGATTTATACTGAAATCACATAATAGTGTCAGATATTAATAACGACCTGCTGCTGAGCATTTTATATCCCATCAGCCATGGCCTATACACAGCATCCCCAATCCCTTTGCCCAGGGTTTCTGCTGAAATCTTCCATGGCAGACGCTAACTCATGTGAATTTATGGTCAGCCTTTCCTTGGTTTGCTATGTTTCAGGAGGGATCACCTAGAAGCCAATACTGGTGAAACACAAAGTCCTTTGAGCCACCACATTTCTCTCCTTCATGGACCTTGGGATCATAGCGAATTGAGTCCAATCTCATGGACATTGACAGCACTATCCTATGGAATGTTTATTCCAAAGTAAGCCCAGTGCATTCAAGGGGGCTTGCTCCCAGGTGGGTGCAGAGGACTGTACCCCTAATGTGAAAACAAGTTCCCTTGAAACTCGTTGCAACTTACTTCCACATCCTGCATTTAGGATCAGAGTGAAAGTGACTCATATCGTCTTGCTCTCAGTATTAACACCCACATATCAGAAAGATGTTAATTTAGTCCCAGCAGCATTTTTCTCATTATCATCAGTAATTCTATATTTGAACACTTCGAGCCACTTTTTAAAAAATCTCCAGAAGCTAGATGTGACAAAACTGCTCCCATTCTGTCTTTCTAAAACTGATACCGTTTTAGAATCTGAAGACAGGGTAGGCTGGTGGAACCAAAATATTCAGTACTAAAGGGGAGGGGGAGCATGTGCTACCTCACTGAGAGAACTGTCAGATAACCCTTATTTTAGAGTTCCTTCCCTCAAGCCCCCCGCCCGCCCAGGAAATATGATAATACTCATTACTCTGAAATATTGTATTTATGTACCACTTTGCAGAATGAAACCTTCAACTTTAGATTGTCTCTCATTTTAAAATTGTAGTTCTCTCTGCTTTGGAAGAGTAACTACCACTTACTAAGTCATAACATTTCTCAGTGCACATACACCCATGTGGTGAGATTTTTAACACCTCCTGATTGCGGGGATGTCTGATTGAATGTGGATAGTAAAGGTTCTTCACTCCATGCGGACAGGTGGCAAAAGCAACTGGCTATGTGGTAGTTATTTGCCAATCATGGAAATTAACTACTTTATAAAAGTCAACTGTATTCAACCCACATTTTGCAATTATTTAAGATGTACTGGCATTCATGAAAAGCTAGCTTTAATTCTGTTGAAATCAGTAAGACAGGCAGAGCAATTATTTGGAGGCATGCAAAAAGCTAACTAGGTAAAGGTAAAAAGTAAAGGACCCCTGGACGGTTAAGTCCAGTCAAAGGCAACTATGAGGTGCGGGGCTCATCTCGCTTTTCTGGCCAAGGGAGCCCGAGTTTGGCCACAGACAGCTTTTCCGGGTCCTGTGGCCAGCATGACTAAACCACTTCTAGCACAACGGGACACCGTGGCGGAAGCCAAAGTGCACGGAAACGCTGTTTACCTTCCCACCGCAGTGGTACCTATTTATCTACTTGCACTGGCGTGCTTTCAAACCGCTAGGTTGGCAGGAGCTCACCCTGTTGTGGGGATTCGAACTGCCAACCTTCTGATCTGCAAGTCCAAGAGGCTCAGTGGTTTAGACCACAGCGCCATCTGCTAACTAGGGCCCCCTAGTCAGCACCCTATACTGTATTTGGGGTAAGGAAGGGTCTTAACATTAGGCAGTTGTGTTTTAGATAGTAATGTTCATATTTGTATAACTTTTTTTTGCATTTCCACCCTAAGCTACTTACTTAAAAGTAAAATTTACTTATTTTAATGGAGTAAGAGTCCAGTGTGAGGGGAGGGATTTAAAAGGTAGTTCCTATGAAGATAAGGCCATGTTCAATTTTACCAAAGCTAAGTGCAACTACTGAAATACACTTAAAAAACGGTTGCTGGTGGTGATGTTAAAATTGTAAGCTCCTTGGAACAAGAAACTGTCCTCTTATACTTTGGAAAGCACTATGCAGCTTGATGGTTCTATTTAAATAATGAATCAGAACCCAAACACATGGTGACTTTTTTGAGAATGTGTAAACTAGGCCTCAGCCTTGAAGCACTTACTCTAGCACAGACAAAACAGCTTCAACAAAACACCACCAAATAATGCATAGGGTTATAGTGTCATAGGTTGCAGTTTTGGTCCATCATTCTACAGAGTGACAAAGTTGTTGTTATCTCACCCAGCATAACAGCACTCTTGAGAGTTGGGAAGTCCATTCAAGGTACAGTTCTGTAATGCATTTATAACAGAATGCTTGCATGAGTGCTTTGCAGAACAGACACTTGATGCCACACTCTTTGCCAGAACTAAAACGAAAATGTCCCACCAATCATCTAAGAATAATGGAAAATTGCCTATATAGGTACTGTATTCCATTTGGAATCTCAGAAAAGCTCACCTGACACATCTGATTTCAATTCCCCCATGCAATGGAGCTTCTATTCTGCATGCAAAACAAGGACAGAGATCCAAAAACATACTTTGAGTGCAGCCAAGACCTTAAACGCGAGCACTGTTTTGTTTTGTTTTTAAGCCTTTCAATTTCTGTGAATGGCAGGTCCCAATGGCAAGTCCCAAACTGCATTCTAAACTCCTTTCAGTTTCAGAAACTGTTTTGACAAGTGGCTTGAAGAGGCACACTATGAGAAACACAAATCCAAAGCTCCCTTCATGGATACACGGAACTAGATTCACAGCTCTTGCAATCCTGGCCAAAAGTTCACCTGGAGATGGAGGAAGTGAATGTACTGTAAGCATTCAAGCCCAAGTTAAACTTTTTGCAACATTGGCCTAGGAATCTGGCCATTGCAGACCTCTGCATTGATACAGTCCAGCCTCAAGGACTTGAATTTATGCCTACACACAATTATCCTAATCTAGCCACATTTCTGAACTGACATTCCTGAAACTCATCTCTTCTGCAACAGCTTTCTCCTGAAGATTTTACGCTCAAACACTGACCATAGAAACAATATAGCAACCATTTACAGAACGCTATCTGCGTCCTTGTATAATGTGTTTATGGCCTAACACACCCCCAAGACCCTGGCTTGGGTAGTAAATTGTTTCCAGGCTACGAACGGCCAAAAAGGACGAGGCTAGCCTTTACAATTCCAACTCATTCACAAAAAACCAGGGTTTCATACACAAACCCAGCGTGCCTTTGCAAGGCTGGACTCGATCTCTGACAGCACCTAGGAAAGTACTGAAGTGGTAAGATCTGGTAGCCCTGGCCAAACGGACGGCAGAAGTAAGAAGCTGGGCGGCAGCACCCCGCACCCACCGACCTCCCACCCCCCTGAAACAAATCTTAAAACTAACCAAGGTTGTTTTTAGGCTTTTCCCTTCCTTTCTTTCTCGTGGGACCTTGCAACACCACCTCTGCAGCATGATGATGCCCTTCCTCGCCTCGACTTACCAGCCTTTAACCCTTCGCCTACCCCGCCAGCACCACGGAAAAGTTCCCGCTGCCCCATAACCATTTAAAATCAGGATTAACGTTCATACTTGTGGGGCAGGAGGAGGTGGGCTTGCAAAGCAGCGTTTGGAAAAGGGGGGAACGCTTCTCCCCCCCCCCCAGCCACATCTTTCCCAATGCAATTCAGGAGGGAGCGCCAAAATGTTCTTGCACTCATTTCAGCTCGCATTAAAACCCAAATTGTAGGACCCAAATTGAAAACCCAAATTGAAGGAAGGGTCCGAGGTGGTGCTGGAGGGGGGCTCGGCGATGTCCAAAAGGCAAAACTTTAAAAGGCCGGTGGCGTCCGGGGGGGGGGGAGATCCCGGCGGACGCGCTTCCCCGGGACCCCCCGCTCCCCCCAGGTCTAAAGGGGGCGAAGCGCACCCCAAACTCCGGAGTGAAACCGTAGTGGGAAATAATAACAAATATCCCGCTTCCCCCTCTCTCGCCGCCACCCCCCATCCACCACCATCAGGCCCCGGAGTCTCTGCTCCGCGGTCCGCCGGCCTCCCCCCGCCTAACCCCCGCCCGGGCTCCGGAGCTCCCCGGCCGGAGCGCCTTCCCCGCCACCTTCCGAAACCCCCTCTCGGAGGCCTAAGCCCGGCGCCCGGGGCCTGTCCTGCGCTAGGCCGGGCCCCGTCGCGGGGGGCGGGGAGCCGCTAGGCCACAAGGCCCGTCTCTCTGCCGCCTCGGCCGGGCTCCCCTCCCCTCCATCCCCGGCGCCCCTTTCCCTCGCTTCCCCACCCTCGGGTCCCGGAACCCCCCCGTTTCCACCCACCACCCCCTTTCGAAACCCGCGCGGCCCGGCTCTCCCACGCGCATCCCCGGCCTCGCGTAGCCCACCCGGCGGCTGTCCCCTCGCGCGCGGCGCCGCCTGCCGCCCTAGGCGAGCCCGGGGATGCAGGCCGGGCCTGGCTTACCTTTCCAGCTGGCCCTTTTTTTTTTCTCCTCCCTCCTCTCCTCGGCTCTCTCGTCTCTCCCCCCTTTTTCTCCCCCTCTGTTGGGCTGGCAGAGCAAGAGTTTCCTCCCCAGCGGAGGGAGCGGGGAAATGGGTCTCGGAGCTGCTGGAAGCGCTGAGGAAGCTCCGCTGCTTGGTTTGCTGCTGCCCCCCTGGCTCTGAGGAGAAAGATCCCTGCTTTTTTCTTCTTCTTTTTTAGGCTTAGAACGGGAGCTCTTTTATTATGAGGGTGATTTAAATAAAATTAAAAAAAAATTATATATATTTTTTTTTAAAAAAGCAAAATAATAAAATAAAACAAACGCTTACGAAAGTGCTCGGAGAGGGTAGGTGATTATGAAGTTGGGGGTGGAGGTGGCGGGGTGGGGGGGGGTGGAAATTCCCTGAATATATTCTCCAGCAAAGAAGGCAGGGCTGCTGGGGCTGCTCTCGAGAAAGGAGGAAAAAAAGAGAGCTTTTGCAGCCCTCCTACAGCACCACTACAGGCACTGAGAGGACATAACACCAGAGAAAGAGAGAGAGAGAGAGGCTCCTCTGCCCGGACAAAACGACAACTTCCCTACCATCTTGGGAGGGTCGCAGGACAAGAGAGGAAAAAAGAGGGGAGGTCAGGACCAGGGGGAAGAAGGATGGGGTGCTCGGGGTTCCCCTTCTTTTTTGGGGGGGATGTGGAGAAAATGCAACATTTTGCAAAGGCTCGATCCATGCAACGTTTGGGAAAGGCGAGGCCAAATGTCGCCGGGTTGGTGGGTTTCCCTCCGAAGAAAATAGGAAAAGGGGGTGGGAAGCGTTTTAAGGTTTTGTTTTCCACCCCTCCCTTTATTTTTGTGAATGAATTTGTTGCTTTGTGTGTCTTAAATTGAAAACCAAGGGCAGGTGCCTCGCCATCTTCTCCTCCATCCTTCGCCATCGCATCTCGGAAGTTTTGGACGCCCCAAGAGGTTCTGCAAAGGTGAGTCCCAAAAAGGGGCGCATGGTGGGGGTTTTTTGGGGGTTGAGGGGACGTAGAAAGGGATATTTTCCTCCATGGAGGTGAGGCAAAAAAAAAGAAAAAAAAAAGGATCGGGCTCCAGGTGAGGGGGAAGATAGGTCGGAGATTAAATATGTACTCAAGTGCAACTTTAAAAAACTTTTTTAAAAAAGTAAAAATAAAGTGCTTTTTTTTTGGTTCATAGCAGTTTTGTTTCCCCCTCAGGTTGCACTGGGATCAATAACTTTAAAAAAGAGAAAAGGGCTTTTATTATATTTTCGGTGTGTGTTGTTGTTTTGCAGGTGCTTGTGCCCTTATATAAATTTTATTTAATCTGACTTACGGTGTTGTGCCTGAAGTTTGAGCCACTAGTTCTGATGTCTTTATCATAGTTAGCTTCCTGAACTTAACAGAGGCTGCTTTTTCTCATAAACCAAATTGATGGTTGTCTGTGGTAAGAAGGCATGCGCAAGATGTAACATTGCAAAACACTCTTGTATCGTTCATTTCAACTTAATCTTT
The DNA here is from genome assembly GCA_034642415.1 of Podarcis siculus. NCBI lineage: Eukaryota > Metazoa > Chordata > Lepidosauria > Squamata > Lacertidae > Podarcis > Podarcis siculus. Next base: position 1,892,816 of record JAXCMG010000054.1, on the reverse strand, counting down.
ATAGGTCGAAGCGCTGCAAAAGCACTTCAGACTGTTTCCAGAGATTTCTAGTACACAGTTGCTGATTTTGTCACTTATTTAAAAAGTGCTGCTGATTTAGCTGAAAACCACGTGGTACATGCAATGGCAACAGTGCAGTGGTTTTAAACTGGCATTTGCTGCAAGCTCGTCTATCAGGTATTCTTTTTTCACCAACTCAGCATTGACTTAATGTTTCAGAATTTCTCAGATGAACTATGATTATAGATGCTGGATTTTTAAAATACGCCTTTTTTTAAAGCACTGAATAGGACACCTAAGATATTTGAAATTACTTCACATTAATTCTCATGAAGCTTTCTTTGTGTCTCAGTATTCAGAGAAAGAAGCCACTATTCTGCAAACCTGGATTTTTCTCCTGGAGCAGAAATCTTTTCCCTCCAAATTTGGCAGTATTATGTGTTACTGCTGAATATTCTTGTCAAAGGAACTGACAAACTTCCCTTCAGTTCTGCATGTTTGGCAGGTGAACTATTCCTTTCCTTGACAGTTTTTGTCCATTTGAGGGCAAATTCTCTTACCCCTTAGTAGGATTATAGTGTCTCTACTTTTAGGCAGCACTGGGTTATTCTGACTTCATATAATGTCAAAACTTGTGGCCAGGCAACAAATATCTGGGGACAGACTTAACTTTTGGAAGCTTTTGTATTTTCTGTATTCGGATCTATTAAATACAAACTGGATCTTTCAAATCATCTTTTTATTCTTTAAATTAGAAATTTGCAAACACTTACTGACTTAATTTAGGTTTAACAAAATCTACCATCTGCAGTATTCTTTATCTGCTGTATATAGGCAGTCATCTTCATTGGTTGTATGTGATCTGCAAAACGCTGTCTGTGCTGTGGCTCTTGGTAATATAATGTTCAGTAGTTCTCAGATGCTCCAGGTCCACTATTTGTTAGTACCATCTGTTGAATGCGAACAATGTAAACATAAGTATAGTTGAAACAGTGATGTAACCAATTTCTTTTATTTTTTTAAATAATTTTATTGTTATATTATTAAACTTTCTAGCCAAGACAGTTAACATCAAACGTCTCTCATTTAAATTGGAACCAGTGAGGACGGTGAGTGTCTGAAGGCAGTCAGAGGATGAATGGTAGCTAACGGATTGAGGTTGAATCCTGACAAGACAGAAGTCCTGTTTTGGGGGGACAGGGTGGGCATGTGTGGGGGATTCCCTGGTCCTGAATGGGGTAATTGCCCCTGAAGGGCCAGGTGCACAGCCTGGGGGGTCATGGAGGCGCAAGTTAATTCTGTATCCAGGGTAGCTGCCTACCATCTGTTGGTACACCGGCTGAGACCCTGCTTGCCTACACACTGCCTCGCCAGAGTGGTACAGCTGCTGGTCATCTCCTGCTTGGACTACTGCAATGTGCTCTACATGGGGATACCTTTGAGGGTGACTTGGAAACTACAACTAATCCAGAATGTGGCAGCTAGATTGGTGACTGGGAGTAGCAGCTGGGACCATACAACACAGGTCCTAAATGATCTACACGGGCTGCTAGTACGTTTCCAAGCACAATTCAAAGTGTTGGTGCTGACCTTTAAAGCCCTAAATGGCCTCAGCCCTGTATACTTGAAGGAGCATCTCCACCCCTATCATTCAGCCCAGACACTGAGATCTAGCTCTGTGAGAAGTGAAGTTACAGGGAAACAAGCAGAGGGCCTTCTCGGTGGTGGCACCCACCCTGTGGAACGCCCTCCCATCAGATGTCAAGGAGATAAAGAACTATACGACTTTTAGAAGACATCTGAAGGCAGCCCTTTATAGGGAAGATTTTTATGTTTGATGTTTTATTATACTTTTATATTTGTTGGAAGCAGCAACCCAGTCAGATGGGCTGGGTACAAATAATAAAATTATTGTTATTATTAAATAGTCAGCTCTGAAACTCAATGAACCTTATTTCTGAGGAGATATGTTTATAGGATGGCACTGTAAAAACTGGGTGGAAATCAATGTTGTGCTTACATATAATCTGTCTACACAAGCCTTGCACCTTGCTAGACAGAAATATTCTTTTGTTGTTAGGGAGGTTGTCAGTTTTGCGGGGCGGGGGTGTTGTGGTCAGGAAACCCCACTGCACAAGTGGAAAGAATCCCACTCATTGTGCAACTTACAGTTCTTGTTCCAAAGCATTTACTTGACTAGATTATTAGATAAACAGAATCGAAGTCTTCCTGTGCTTATAAGACTTTTTTATTGTTGTTTTGCATTCTGATGGGTTTTTTCTTATTTTATTGTTAAGATGCCACTATAGACAGGAGCAACATGAGAACTGGAAACAAATAGATAAATTAAATGAGAAATGGAGAGGCTTCAATTAGCTGGCCCACTTGTAATATTTGCAATCTAACTAATTAAAATATTGGACACCTAAATTATGCTGCAACAGAGATTTTTCCTTTTCCTTATATTCCCACCTTTAAACTCAGGCTTATGCCTATTAGCTACTTAGTGGTTACATCGTGAGCCTGCAAGTACCACTCTGCATCCTAGCATGGGCACAGGTGCCCATTTTCATAATCATGCACTACTCTGTAGATCAGATTAAAAGGAATCCCTATATATGAGCAATGTCTATGTAGTATTTTGTTCATAGTAGCCCTCTGATGCTGTTATTCATTCATTTGTTCCCCACTCTAAGGTCCCAGGATGGGTTACAACATGTTAGCCTTATGGAGATTAGAAGGGGTAACACTGCTACTAAAATGTGGGGAATAGGGAGGATTCTACTTTCTATAATGAAAATAGATGAAATAAGTTGTATAATTGGGGTGGTAGGGAACTTTCTCTTACAATACTTAAGGACCACCTTCATGTTTTTTAAAAGTGTACCTGTAGCACATGATGGGATATAGGAAGCACATTGGGATAATATCAGAACCTGGGCTGGCTGTAGCTGCTTCAACATACTTGTTCTTGCTGCTTTTTTGAAAAACAGCTTAAATTTATGTTGACTTGTCAAGAGGCAAGATAAGAGGTAAACCAGTCCTTTTAGTAGCTGGTGAACTAAGCCAACCCTTCCTGGCTGTCTTTTGACAACACCGGTTTACATGCCTACAAAGCAACATACATCCCCCACAAAAGGAACAAACAGACATGCTTTAATAGGTCTGTAAACACATGATTATTTTTTTTAAGGGTCTTTCCAATGCAGTACTTCTGCTGTGTTGCCACAAGCAACAGTGCTGGCATTGGGCGAGAGAAAATAGGGCAAAGGCAGCAGAGAGGGAAATTTTGGGCTGGCATTTATCCATACTCATATATATTTCTGCAGTTTATTGGGCTTGTACTAGTAACTGAAAAAATTAAACTGTCACATTAGGGCCAGTCTAAGAAATAATTAAACCTGTGGGCTGGCACTTTTAATCCTAAATAGCATTCAGATTATTGTCAACGAGTAGTACATAATTTCATAATATTACAATGTTAATATTTAGCATTCAAACAAATTATGTAAGAGCTTGCTGTTTCTTCCTCTAGTTGTTTTCAGGGATTTTTGAGAAAGTAAGTCACCAGTACAGCAACTTTTATGAGAAAGCTACTTTAAACCACAGTTCTTTGGCATGTCAGTTCTTATGCTGGACGGTTGATCAACAATAGTGCTAAAATTAAGTGTATGTTTTGGGTGCAAATAAGAACCACTACCAGCTGGTAATGAGAACTTCTAGTAACAACTACAACTGGGATTCTAGACATTGATTTGTGCATCACTATTTCCCACCTTACAACCCCCCCAAAAAAAAAAAAATTGTTCCCGAGAACGTGTTAAGATGGTATGCTTGGGGATGTGCCACCCCCTAGACTGCAAATAACACAGGACACTTATGGACCCCAGCCTCTCTTATTCAAAACAATAATTCAAAAATCAGACAGGTTACGGTCTGGCTCACATGTAATGCTAAACCAGAGAGCAGCATTACATAGATGAGTCTACAGATGCCTGTGGAAGCTGAAGTTGGCTAAAACTGACCATTTAAAATAAGTGGCTTTCTGTATTTTAAATAAGTTTCTGCAGTACCCACAGTAGATAATATTACAGCTGCCACATTCCCATTGTGTTTTAGGAGTAAGTTATTTAATGTGTAAGTCTTATTTTTGCTTAGATGGAACAAGTCCGAACTACTAGGTAAAGGCTACCATGTTTGTTGAAGGATATTAGGATAGAATTAAGATTGTGCTGCACTGTCAAAAGCCAACTCTTGTTCTGCTGTACTTTTAAAATAATACAGATCTGAGCCATTGTAAAACCAAACTCCTGTATCACTTTTCCTTATTTTCAAAGTTTTAAGACGTACCCAAACTGTAAAGTCTAAATTTCCTTTGAAATGAAATAGGACTGGAAAGGAGGGGGGAGTAATTCTAAAGGAATCTTTAACCTGCTGGTGAGTTAGTTGTACAAATCCACCAATGTCACATTAACTAAATGTTCCGGGGGGGAGGGGAGGTAACAAGATGCTTGCTAAATTGTTTCACATTGCAAGTGTTAGATTTCACCTCTGTCCAAAGTTTGCCATCTGTACTTGGAGTGAATTTTATATTTAACTTACTGAATAAACAAAGTGCAGAGAAACACTGTTACATATGTAAAACTGCTTTAATTTTACATCATGTTTGTACACAATCAGTATACATAATATGTATGTCTAAATACATTTAAGCTGTGCTGAACATAATTAGCAAATGAACACCGGACAGCTGGCTTTAAATAAACTTTCACCCGCATTCATAAAGAAAGTGGAAACCTAAATAGACCACCACAAAATAATTATTTTTGGAAAAAAGTCATAAGAATGCCTGATCCGACACTGGTAACTCTAGGATTTCCTTAGCAGATGGAGGGTTCTTCAATAGCCTTGGCCCCTTCGGTAACAGCTTTAACACATTTAGCCATTGTCTGTGATGCTCTACTAATGGGATCTGCAAAGAAAAACATGTCTATTACCTCTAGAAGTTTTAAGACTTACAAGTGTTGTTCACTGAACATGGTATCTGCAATTAAAGTATTTTACACAGAAACAAAATTGGCATGCCTCCCAACTGAAGAAACGGGAAATATTATGTATCTATGTATTAAGTAAGACACACTATTGAGATCATGTACTGCTGTTACCTGTCATATAGAAGTCTTTAACTGTGAGCTGGGGTGGAACAAGAGGATCACCAAGAAGTTTCTGATTAACTGCCTGCATTGAAAAAGAATAAGCAGTCATCTTTATGAAAAGAATTGTTCTCACTTGCCCTGTGGTACCTTTTTCAGCAGGACACAAGACACACTTATTTTGCTATCGCTGCATAAGTGTGGAACCTCATACCTTTGACAGCTCATTTGCTTGGCTAAAGTAGTTTGCTTCCTCCACATCATCATATCTGACCAAGTTAGGAGATACTTCTTCTAATCTGCTCCTCACTTGATCAAGTGTGTCATATGGGAGGGTCATGCCAGCTATCTGAAAGACAAAAGTGGGAGGAAGAACCTCAAGACTGGGTTCAGATTTGCTCCTTGTTGGAAAACACACTACCTTTGCAATGAACATGCTTAAAAGGATACATCTTGAAAGGTACAAGATATTCAGAGTAGGACACCCCCTTGAAATCAATGGACCTCAGTTTGTCACATCCATTAAGTTCAATGAATCTACCTTGTGTAGGACTAAGATTGGATACAATCCGTAATTATTAGGGTAAATAAGGGAACCATTTAGAAAGTAGAATTTCTGATTGGCTCAAGTACAAGAGAAAGCGAAATGGTTGGCAAATTTGTTTATGCCTAGCATCCCACCCAGGTTTGTTAGAATTTGTGCAGTTCCAAACGGTGTGTCTTAACTGATTCAAACCACTGAGCAAAATCAACAATATGTTACCATCCTTCTCCAGACAGTCAAGCATGCAAATAAAGTCAGTCCACACACACATTTAGCAAGACTTGCCAGATTCAACCGACATCCTAATTCAAGAAAAGATATTTCACATAAATGGTCTATTTCTAATATTTGCACTTCATAGCAATTCATTTCGGAAGACTGCAGTCCAGTGGAGCTTGCAAATCAATATAGGATGTCCAGGCCAGAGTGCTCATGCCAGAGTTTGGTTTGTCATGACGTCTGAACAAAGGCATGATTGTGTTCCTCAAACCAGCCAGAAGCATTAAGCTAAGAGCAAACTTGGTTACTGGTCTCTGGTTGCTTGGGGAGAGAGAAAAAACACAAGCCTGGGTTCTGGCATCGCAACAAGTCAGACTAACTTGTTTCCCAGCAGTACCAGGAGCAGGAGAGGAATCAACCAAGAACCTCTTAGCAACATATACCAGCATACTGCTTCTTCATATTCAACCACAGCTTGTTTTAAAATGTGTAGTGACATGACATGAGAACCAAGCCAGTATATAAATTCAGTATAAAAATAAAAAAGACTGCCCATTTCTGCTACACTTGCAGTACCTCAGAGATTGCTCTAATTATTCTCCAGTCTTCTCTTGCCATGCCAGGTGGTGTTACGGCTACTCTGGTTTGTTGAGCTCTACCTTCAGTGTTCACGTATGTTGCAGCCTTTTCTGTATAAGCTGCTCCTGGAAGAATAACATCCGCCATAGGAGCGCCTACGTCACCATGGTGCCCTGAAACAGAATCCAGTAAAAGTGTCAATAGCAGTGGGAAACTTCACAGTGTGACTGTACTGTGTGCTTAAATTTCTGTATCTATAAAAGTCTAGATTACGTTTCGATAGTTAGGTGAAAATTGCACTCCAAGAACTTCGCTAATTTCTCTTTTCTGCTGCCTTGGCTTGATTAGTCTCCTTCAGTTCTACTTTTGACTGGCTGAAGTTTGCATTTTTGGTATTGTGTCTGCATATCCTGTTTTTATCTCTAGCTACAGCTTTGAAGAAATTGTTATACAAACTGCTACTATTTTCAAGCAATATGCTTGCTGACATCACCTTAAAGAGACAGAATGCCTTTTAATACTTTGTATGTATTTCTATATTAAAGCCATACTTTAGTGCCTGTTTTCAAAATGAAGTTCTCAGTTTTCATTTTCTCAGTTGTGGTACCAGAAACTTCCCCAGTGCCAACAGATATACTTCCAATATCATCATGCATCCTAACTTTACACCATGCACTGCTAAGTACTCTTTTTATTTTTATTTTGTACTCTTATTAATCTTGTACTCTTTTAGCTCTTTCTATCTTTGGGTTACAAACTGCACACTTTTGATTCAGCTTTGGTTCATGGTTTGTTATGTCTTAGCCAGGACATTGTAAAAGCCTATACATATTCTCTCAAGAATCAAAGGCTTATCATTTTACCTGCTGGGATTATCACAGACCATTTCTTCCAGGTTAAATAGCTCTTCACTAATTTGTTCAAGGTAACTTATATTTTAAGCAACTATAAAGAATTCTACCAGTTTAGACAAATTAACTGTGCTAGCTGATAGGATTCATGTAAGGATTCTTTCCTGGTTACACCAAGTTTCTATGTTGCTTAAAATAATTTAGTTCCCCCAATTTAAGGAATAATCTGACTCCCAAACACAAGCCACCCACTCTAGTCATCATAGAGGGCACAGCGCAAACACTGACATTAGGTTCAGTTTATTAGGGATAAAGTCCCCTTAAAACACAAATCAGCATTCAACACTTTCCATTTCTTCTGTGCCAAAGTATACTTCGACTTAACAGCTACTTCTGGCCTTCAAATCAAGAAACAGAACAGAAAATGTACAGCTTTAACATAAAACAAAAATCTCTCAAGTTTCTGGGAAAGGCAGAGAGGGCTGCGGAAATGATGCTTATTTTGTAAGCACTTATTTGATGCCTGGTATAGTGAGCCTGAGGCAATAGGTATGTGTAAAGGCAAACATTTCAAACATGTAGAAGCATCTGTAATAAGCACAGGTACAACTGGGAGCTAAGCCATTCACCTGAAACATAGTTCAGACTCAAACACATGTGCTCATTGCTTTAAGTATAAAGGTAAAGGTAAAGGTACCCCTGCCCGTACGGGCCAGTCGTGTCCGACTCTAGGGTTGTGCACCCATCTCACTTAAGAGGCTGGGGGCCAGCGCTGTCCGGGGACACTTCCGGGTCACGTGGCCAGCGTGACGAAGCTGCTCTGGCGAGCCAGCACCAGCACAGCACACGGAAACGCCGTTTACCTTCCCGCTATAAAGTGGTACCTATTTATCTACTTGCACTTAGGGGTGCTTTCGAACTGCTAGGTGGGCAGGAGCTGGGACCGAAAGATGAGAGCTCACCCCGCCGCGGGGATTCGAACCCCCGACCATGCGATCGGCAAGTCCTAGGCACTGAGGTTTTACCCACAGCGCCACCTGCGTCCCGCCATTGCTTTAAGTAGCTTACTCCAATTCTTCATTTCTTAGGGATGGATTCAACTGAACAGTTGGATGAGCGGGAGCCAGCACAAGGAGTCCTGCTACTGAAAAAGGACTCTCCCCACCACCACCAACTTGGCTTGATAGGTCAGGAGAACCCTCACAGTAGTGGCGGGGGCAGAGAGGGGAGATAATTTTGCCAGGAAAGCAGAAATGCTTGTGATGAGGAAATGATCCAAATAGAGCAACATTAAATTCCTCCCTTGATTTGTGATCAAATGGTGCTACTTACCCTGATAAATTATAAAGCAATTCTGAGGCAAATCCTGCCGAGTAACACAGCCTGCATCAGCCCCTAAAAGGTACAACACTTTAGGAGGGTTCTTCCGGATCGCATCCACTCCTGGCTTGTAGCCTAGGTCAAGGGCAGCTACTTGGCTTGCAACCCTGTCGAGGAAGGGATTACAATTTCACCCGATTATCTAAAATTCCTCTCTCAAAATCCGAGTAATTTCTAAAATATCCAGGGGGTATAAATCCTAAGTTATTCGTTCAGATCCACAGCTATAAAACGTGCTGAAAGTTACCAGGACAAAGCCCAATTATTTGAAGCACTTTCTAAACTGTAAAACACACAATCACTGAGAAAGGTGGGAGGCGGCTAATTTGGGACATGTATGTATACTGTACACACACACAAAAATGAGCTTTTACCTAGAGTTAGTGTTCCATGCTCAATTTTGAAATAAGTTTCTATTTTGCTCTGAATGCATAATGAGCATGTCCTGCTAATCCCATTACTGGACAATACCCCCTTTTATAGATTAAGTTGACAAAATGCTTGGTCCAACAAACAAGCAACCCTTTTGCGACACTTGTTTCCCAGTAGATCTCTAACTTACACTTGAGCCAGATGAATGAAGCCATCAGCTTTGACCTAGGAAGCCTTTAAACCTCACCATACAAAAAGGGAAGAAGACATGTTGAGCAAACCTATGAAGAATGTTCATGACTTTCCAGCTGGGATCAGCTCCACTTTTTGTACTTGCATTTTGCGCAATGGTGGAAATGGCTGAATGAATGGCTGCCCCATCACCACGCTGAAGTGCTGCACTGCCAACCACGACCATTGGCTTTTTAGCCTGGCTCAGGACCTGTGTGGAAGTTGCAAGAGAGCAGAATGTTAACCTCAGAGCTAACATACAGAATGAAAAGGCCAACTACAGCTTTTAAAAACAAATATGTGGCATCATTTGCAAATGCGCTGTTAGTAGGCAGTTCCCCTATCTGGATGAGGGAGGTGGAATCTGTTCTAGTTGGGGGTCATGCTCCCCCAGAGGTATCCAAGCTTGGGGGTGCTCCTGGGTCCTTCATTTCCATTGGAAGAACAAGTGGCCTCTATGGTGTGGAGTGCCTTCTACCAGGCTGTTCTCAAAAGCATACTAAATATGAACCCATACATGACTACTAAATATCACCATCATTTTACAAAATTTAATACCTTGCTAAAATCTTTGATTATAATTACCACTCCAAAGCACTGCATTTTTTTAAAGGTACCTTGCTGAATGGGTGTTTTTCTGAAGCAATGTCCAGGAGTATCTGTGGAGAATCTCCCAGGTGATCATATGTGTAAGTCAAGTCAACTTGGCTGCCCACAAGAGCCACTTTAAGTTCATTGTGTAGCCAGCTGAAAATGGAGCACGAAAAATGCCATTAAGGTTTTATAACGTGCAGAGAAGTCAGTGCATGGTCATTTTATTTTTGCACAATATATTCTTGCAAGAGTTCCTTGTGCAGAAGCTGCTGAAACTTAACAGATGCGCTGCACCCAAAGACAGGTATCAGCAGTGCTTTTTTTCAGGGGGTTCTCAAGGGTACGCAGTACTGGCACCTTTTTTTTGTTGTTAAAAAGTGTGGCCCTTGCTGTAACAACTTCATGGTGAGTACCGGTACCTACCTTTCTAGAAAAAAGCACTGAGTAGGAGCCCTAATTTTTAAGACATAAAACAGATGCAACATCTTAAATGTATTCAATTGACTTTCTCCTCTCCTGACGCATTGCATTAGAGAATGTTGTGCTATTTCCCAGATTTTCAGGGACAGCTTGCTAGGCAGCATGAAGACAACCCTACCAAGGAGATTGTATGAACTGCTTAACATGAATTGAAGATCTATGATCTTATGAAATGCAGTTTTGGAGCCCTTGCATATTTTTATTCTGAAAGTACTCCTTTTTCTTAGTACAATAACCACAATAGTCACAGTTCCTCAATGTGTATGTTGCATTAGCACAATGTACAGTAAGTGATATAACTACAGCCATCAAGACATTGTCCAAATTAAATAGTTCCCAGTTTATGTTTATACGTAGCAGGACCCAATATTCCACTTTCAAGATGCAGTTTGCATGGAGCAAGTCATTTAACATCTGCTACTTTCATGAAGCTACAAACCTCTTCCGGATTCTGGCGTTGAAGAGAGGTGCCTCAAAGCGTGGGTTGGTACCAACCAGGAGCAGGACATCTGCCTCTTCCACTCCTGCAATCTTGGTATTAAGCAAGTAATTAGATCGCAGGTCTGTTCTGTAACAGAATACACACAAAAAAGGAAAATATGACTGGGGTATTCCAATGGGAAGGACTCTGTTAATACCTCTGTTAAGAATACTTTTATTTCATAAAAAACACTAGATCTCAAAATAATAAATCCAAATCCTGGTCCTGGATTCCACTGTGCATTAAAATAAACTAATAGGGTGATATGAGCATTTTCATTTTCTTCTGTGAAAATGGCTTTATGCTTACTTTATACCTGCCTCTACTAAAACTTATGTGGTCCTCTTAATATATACAGTTCAAAATTGACAACTCACAGGCAGATCTGACATCTAAAGGCAGCCATTTATGGAAGTTTTTAATGTTTGATGTTTTATTGTGCTTTTAATTCTATTGGGAACCGCCCTGAGTGGATGGGGAAACCCAGCCAGATGGGTAGGGTATAAATAATAAATTATTTTTATTTATTTATTTATTTATTTATTAGTATTTATATCATCATTATCATCATCGGATATGCTTTTCAGGGCCAGCCCTACCATTAAGCAGAATGAGGCACTCACCTTAGATGGCAAAGGCTGGGCAGTGGCAGCAAGGAGGACAGCCCAGCCAGTACCCTCTTAAGCTAGCCTGCTGCCCTCAAAAAGACACAGCCTTATCAATGTCAAATATAGATTCAACTGCCTGTCCAATCAGCTTCTGAACATGATATTGGGCTCTATATTGTCCTAGTCTCAAGCAGAAAATGACTTGGGCTGTCCCTGATGCTTTTAGTCCAGTAGTAGTACAGCTGTCAGCATTAACTTACCCAGCTCCTGCAGTAGGGAAGACCTCTTCAGTACACAGGTTGTCAGAGTTTACTCTATTCAGCAAGTCTTTAAGAGATACAAGTGCTTCTGCATCCACAAGTCCTCCTGCAATTGCAGCTATATCATTACCTTGGCTCCCCTGAAGCTGCAAATGAGGAAACAGAAGATGGTATGAGATATTATATTAAAATTTTAGCAGCAAATTTGGTATGTTTTGTTTAAAAAAAACCAATAGTGGAAAAGCTTTCATCTTCAACAACTAGAAAAATAGAGAATGGTAAGCCAATTTCCTCTAGCCCCCCCCCCCACAAAAAATGCAGGCGGGATGAATTGCTTATTCTTTTAAATATTCACATGATTGCGGAGGAGGACGCAAAACTATCCTGAAATGTACAGATGGCATTCAAGATATAATATGGCTCTTCAGAGTCCACAATGCAAAACAAGTTCCTGAGCTACACCTTAAAATTACAAGATGTGTAATGCAATTGACCCCTGAATTCTAAAGTGAAGAAAGCATGACTTAAGTTCAAATTTCACTCCCCCAAATTATAAGAACTTTAGTTAATGATTTCATTAGTTCAGTACTACTGTGAAAGTAGTCGGTCAAGCACCTTAGCTATGGTCAAGAGTACACTGTAAGAAGCAATATTTTCTTACCACTCCTGCCACACGGCTCAAGGCCTCTTCCCAAGACACGTACGTGAACAGCCCTTCTTCATTCTTTATCATTGGCTCAATAAGACGCTGACGTTTCAAACCATCATAAGCAAATCTGGAGTGAAGATCAAGATAATGATGAAGCAACTGCTGAAGGAACAACCCAGCTATCAGCAGCTACTTCATTAACTGAGACCTATCAGCATACCACCTTTTCAGAAAGTGTGAATTACTTTGTCATTTTCTATGGCACATATACTTAAGTGTTTTGTTCATAACCAGACCTTCTTAAGTGGAAATGGCCAAAGAAAGTTTTAAAAATCTACAATTTTAAAATTAGAAAAATACAAACATATTGGGCATAATCCTATTGAAGAATATGCACAGCCAAGCCCCAAAAATTTCCAGAGGAGATAGCAGTGATTTTTTTTTTGTGCTGCAACAGAAGATGATCAACATCCATTTGCAAGTAATTCTTGAACTGTTCCTAAATCTTCAAACATGGAATGAAGAAAGTGTTGTTACTGTATATTTTTGTACTAAAATTCTCTTCTGAGAACATCATGTTTTACATACATGATAAAGCATACCTTGTTTTATCGGATATCCATTCCTCATTGATATCTTCATGTAGTCTTGGCAAAATCCTCATCACTTCTCCAGTTCGAGTGCTTACCACAATGTTACTCCCTACTGCATCAAGAACATCAATGGATTCTGTCTTCCTAAGCAAAAAGAACAGAGTCCTTCAATTGCAAAACTTCAGGATGCTGTTATCTGGAAAGCAGATCTCCCAAATGCTCCCAAGCTTCTAACAACTCTAATCATGGACGACAAGTATGACTAACCTCCCATAATATATAGCAAATCAGAAGTCAGCAACTACCAGCACTTAATATAAATTCAGCCTGTAAAGGACTACTGCCTATCTCATTACTACCATTCTTTCCTCACCCTTCCTTTCTCAGTTCTGCATCCTGAACAGCCCATGCCAGCAGCAGCAGCAATTTTTGGTACCCCACCCATCTGACTGGGTTGTCCCAGTCACTCTGGGCGGCTTCCAACAGCATGTACAGAAACAACACAACAGAACATCAGGCATTAAGTGTCGTGATACAGGGCTGCCTTCAGACGTCTACAAAAGGTCGTATAATTATTTATCTCTTTGACATCTGATGGGTGGACGTTCCACAAGTAAGGCAGGCATGACCCACTGCCTGGTTCCCTGTGGCAAGCAATTTTGCTTCAAGAATAGCTGAACTGGAGTAACAGAGCACTGTTGCTGGTGCCACCAACGGACATGCAGCAGAAGCTACATGGTTCTCAAAGAGACCAGAATTTTCCAAAATTGGTGGAAATGCTTATTATGGGCAAGTTATCCCAGGTCAACAGATGTTGCTGTAGAACACATCAACAATGAATGTGCTCTATGGACACATTACTGAACCATGATAAATTTTATTTATATTAGCTTTTGTATTATTAGGATTCTTATGACCTTCAAAAGGTTCAAGGTTACAAATACAGTCCAAAAGCCATGGGGAAAAGCTACGTTCCCATGTCTGAATTAATCTGAATATTTGACACTTAACATATAGCACAATAAAAGAATTATATTTAAAGTGACACTTCAAGTGCCAGTAAAGACACATGCCTTGTCTCCCAGGGTCGAGATGTAAAAGCATACGGCTTGGAGGTAAGGGCACCTACTGGGCAGATATCAATCACATTGCCGGATAACTCTGACATGAACATTTTCTCAATATAAGTGCCAACTTGCATCTCATTTCCTCTTCCTGTGGTTCCTAGATCATCAACTCCTGCAATCTCACTTGCAAACCTGACAAATGAAAGCAAAAACAAAACAGAGCAATACATGAAATGTCAGTTTGTCTTTGCAAGAAAAAAATTCTTTTAAAGAAACAATCAAAAAGAAGGATTTATAAGTGAGCACTTCTGAACTAGCAATTGTTCAGATGAATGAAAAGCATTTCTAGCCTCACATGAACAAGTAATTTTCTGCAGCTCTAGCCCCTGTAAAGCATTATTATAATGCAAGAACCACCCACACCTAGCTATCTGACCTGCCTCAACTCACAGGTTCAGGGAAAGTAAAACTTAAAAGGAACTATGAAGTCTACTAAATTTCCGTTAAGTGTAAGTCACTGTACCACATTAAAATCTCTCTGCATTAATTTATCTTAGCCTTGTGGTGCTTCCAGAAACAGTTCAGGCATTTTCTTGCAAAACTCCTGTTCCTCTACAACAACCCAATGAAGACTGAGCATGCTAAGTGGGTAACTGACTACTGGGAGATAAAACAGAGCACTGTGGGGATGGGGTAGAGAAGAGGGAATGAAGTGTCTGGAATCCAAACAGGGAGCACTCCATAGCGCACTTTGCTACAGCAGCCAGGTATCCTATATCTAACAAGTGACCTGACACAAAGCTAAAATGACAGATTTTCACACGAGTGCATTTTTATTCCAGATCCTTGTTTGTGCCCACCTGATTTTACATTATGCAATAGTCAGCTGCTCATGTGAAAAATGTGTGGACTCCTAGAACAGAACTAAAGAATGATCTTTCATAAGCAACTGAACACAAGCAATGGGCTGATGAATGTCCCCGATAACTATGCATACACGCTGTTTGTGTACAAAACAGGGTAGCAGTTACCTAATGCATCGAGTACATTGTATGCACCGGGTCATGATAGTTTTCACTAGTGGGCCGAGGTTCTTGTCTTCCACCGCACGTTTGCCTTCTAGGAATCTGCTCCTATCACTGCCAAACATCATTGACTGGTCCTAAAGACAAACAAACCCAAATAAATGAACATATGTGACTGAGAAGCAAAGTTTTACCCCAAAGGCCATTTTAAAAATCCAAAACGCTATACCTGAAGGTCACATTCCCCTCCCTGATCACAGATGGGGCAGTCCAGTGGATGGTTTGCCAACAAGAACTCCATTACGCCTTCTCTGTTGGAGGTCAGTAAAAGAGAAACCACCATATTTATTTAGCATTTAATGTATGCTAAAAACACTTTGTAGACTAGTAATACATGAATTCATTTATTTTAATACAGTGCACTATTAATAATTATGTCCTCCTTTGAAAGTGTGTTCAAGCACTAACATTTCTGTTAAAAATGAGTCTTAAAAAAACAAAACATGCCCAGCTTACTGTTGTAATGTTGAAGACTAAAGATGCACCCTGCTGCACACTTACTTGGCAATAAGTCACACTGATCTCAGTTCTGAGCTGCAAACATTGCAATTTGCACACAATCGGATGGAGCTTACCTTGCTTTCCTAGACTTCTCAGAATTTGTCAGAATGTTCCAACCCTTCATCACTGGCATGGCACAAGCAGCTACTGGCTACAAACACATAAGAAAGCTACATCAATAACAAATTTGTATACATGGATGCTCACATAGTGGCAGGGTATTATCAATTAAATGCCTCAACTGTTTGCCTTAGTTTCAGAATAAACTTATTGATAAAAATCAACACCAAGGCTTAAGATCAAAACAAAAAAAGGAAGTAACATTCACGTAATACATAAATTAATGTAGTCACGGTCAGCAGCTTAGAGGGCTTTAAAATCTGACTCAATTCATGGTCAGTAGGATTTATCAGAAGCTAACAGCCATTGTGATTCCGTGGACCCTCCTTTTTAAGATGCAATTTACTACTGAATAACAGTTATGGGGGAAGGTGGAGGGTAACAGCATGAGATGACAATTGCCTTATCATGCAATCATAGAATTTCAGAGTTGGAAGGGCCATTTAGTTCAGTCCCCTGCAATGCAAGAATCTTTTGCCCAACGTGGGGCTCAAACCCACAACACTGACATTAAGAGTCTGATGCTCTACTGACTGAGCTATCTTTCATGCTCTCCTTCTGGTCTTTCCCAGAAACATCTGACTGACTTTTGCAGGAAAACAGCTATCCCTTCCTCCAAGGGCTGGACATGTGAACACTGCAAGCATTTATGAACATATACCATAGAAATATTTAGATGTTTTTGCCAATCACATGGACTGCCGGAACAAGGAAAGGCTTTCAAGAGACAGTCAAGGAAAGAACACATTAACCTTAAATGTTCTAGTCCAGCTGCTTGCCTGTATTTTTTCATCACTGAGTGCTGAGGATTAAATTCTCAGGCACCAGACATGACACACAAGGTAGGTAGAGCTGCAAGCCTATAGGGGGTTCTCAAGCTCTGGAAAAATGGCGTAAGTCACAGTATAGGAATTGCATTGTTTGGTTGGGTTGGGTGCAGCATGTTGCCACCCTGCAGTGGGTAAAATCACATGTGCGCATGCCAGCGCTATATGTTACTGAATGCCCTAACTGCCAACAGCTTAACACCCCTGTTTTCTCAATGGAAACCAAAAGCTGATACTCCGCTATCATCAATGTGTTTGATAGGATGTCTACAAATATGAAAATAAATGTGTGTAAAATGGTAAAGGACCCCTGGATGGTTAAGTCCAGTCAAATTTGACTATGGGGTGTGGTGCGCGTGCACAAACACACTATACCATCAGCTTTATGTAGGTGAACACAACATTCACAATAATGTCAAAAAGCAGCTGCTAGCAGTGGACAGATTGCAACTTGTAATTTAGATGCCTGCAAGGTTGTCATTAGCTGTTCTGCTAAGCGCTTTACGCTTGTCATTAACTGTCCTGTTGGCTCTTTGCACTTCTAGAACACAACAATTTATGAAAGATAAAAGTATTAGCAACCTTGGGAGCTTTCTCTATCTCCACGAGACACATCCTACAATTTCCAGCCACTGACAATCTGTCATGATAGCAAAATCGAGGGATCTGCATCCCAACCTTCTCACAGGCCTACAGAAAAGACAAAACAAAAGAGAAAAGGTGTCAATGTACATGTGAGGAACTTTCTAGCATGTTCCATACCAATATGACTCAGGCTGCAAGTCTATAAGCATTTACCTAGGAGAAAGTCCCATTGAACTCATCATTAATTGTCATTATTGTTACCCTTCCCTTAACCCTTAAGGTCCCAAGGCAGGTTACAATTAAAACACAACAGGTCTTACTTCCAAGTAGATATGTTAGGAAAGCACTGTCAGTCTCTCATTTATAAAGAAAAGCTGTTATTTTTATCCAAGTACAGTGGTACCTCTGTTTTTGAACATAATCCGTGCCGGAAGACCGTTCGAGTTCTGAAATGTTCGAAAACAAAAAACTCAATACGGAAGCCACGTGGCATGTTCGACTTCCGAGGCATTTGAAAACCGAAATGTTCATCAACGGAGACGTTCGAAAACTGAGGTACCACTGTACTTATTTTTCTTTGCAGTTGGTTTGCAATGCTATAAAGGAATGGAGCCATAAGAAGCAAGGTCCAATGTCCTTTAAAGAGATATTACAGCAGGTACTGGAGGGGATGCAAATAAACCGCCACAAAAATCTGAATGTGAACAGAAAGAGACAGTGCATCCAAATTTATTCTACCTGAAGTACTGTGGTTCCTGGTGGTACCAATACAGAATTCCCATCAACGAAAACCTCTATCAGGTTGCTGGCTGCTGTAGCTGTTGAACGCACTGAAAGACAAAAGAATCAAATATGGAAAATGTGGTCATTTATTGCTCAGAAGTCAGATTAAGTATTTTGGATTCATTCACTAGTAACTTGCTGAAAGGATAAACAGGGCACACAAGCTCCTACAGGGGAATCCCCGCTTACACAAGGAGTTCTGTTGTTGCAGACGCAAATTCCATCCCTCCCCTCCTGCCCCGCCCCCTTTCAGCGCCGAAAACGGCACATGTCAGCAGTCACACACATGCTGATCATGTGAGAGTTGAGAGGAGCCTGTCCTGCCAAAAACCCCAAAGCATAATATGAATTTAAGTTGTCAGTCATTTAGGTGCTGGAATATAATATTTTATTAATTTTAACCTATCAAACTGACCTTACAAAAATAGAGAAAAAACATTTAATTCCCTAGGATGGCATTATCTGCACAGTGTGTTTTATACCATGGATTGTTCAGACCATGATTTACCATTACAAGAATGAGCCACAGCAGGCCCACGTTTCTGCGCTCCCCCACTGTGATGAGAGTTCAGTTTTTATTTCCTTTTAGGATTAACTGGAGCTTGCCATATAATCTCAACCTGGACAAATTGGATTAATCTTAATGGTTAGTTGTAATATGCCAACATCAATTCATACTTTTTAAAGCCTGCTTATTTGAACCAACCATTGTTAAGATTAGTCACAGTTTAGGGTCTGACTGATATGCTAAATTGCAGTCAATCCAAAACAAACTTGATTCCTTCCTTGCCAGGGGGACGTGGGGGATGCATTACATTCATATACAGCAAGAAGCTGCTTCCAAGCATTAAAATGAAGTATTTTCTCTAAAAGGAGGTGTGTTTAAAAACATGACATACTTTTTTAAATTTCAGGTATTTTTTTAAAAAGGATTCCTGTTGGTGTGTTATTTTTATGACAATTCATTATAGCCTTTACTTCTCCTCTAAATGACTTTGATAAAAAGGTAAAGGTACCCCTGCCCGTACGGGCCAGTCTTAACAGACTCTGGGGTTGGTGCGCCCATCTCACTCTATAGGCCGGGGGCCAGCGCTGTCCGGAGACACTTCCGGGTCACGTGGCCAGCGTGACATCGCTGCTCTGGCGAGCCAGAGCCGCACACGGAACGCCGTTTACCTTCCCGCTAGAAAGCGGTCCCTATTTATCTACTTGCACCCGGGGGTGCTTTCGAACTGCTAGGTTGGCAGGCGCTGGGACCGAGCAACGGGAGCGCACCCCGCCGCGGGGATTCGAACTGCCGACCTTTCGATCGGCAAGCCCTAGGAGCTGAGGCTTTTACCCACAGCGCCACCCGCGTCCCTAGTAACTGGAAAGAGTTACTATATAAATGGACTGGATATAAAAGCAACTTACCACATCCTTTAGTAATCTGAGTGGCACCAGCTAAGGCCTTGTGGACAGCAGGGAGTCGCAACATGGTGCTGGAAATAAGGTGCTGGTGATAAGACATTAAAATTAAAGTTTAAAACAAGGTTCAAACAAGAGCTTGTTAAATTTAAAATGAATGAAAAACAGTTTAAATTTATAACCCAACATTTCTGACACCCAAGCATATGAACACTTGCAGATATGGTCACACATGCAAGAATTACACAAGTTCCATTCAGGTGTTCACTCCCACATTACTGTCACATTCCTACTGCCCTCCAAGCATTGTAAGGAAGGTCTGAAGCAGGGAACATGCTCTGTACCTGAAGGTTCCCCAACCCTCAGCCTCTGGGCCTAAGGTTTCCCCACCCCAGCTTACAGCTTTTACAAAATTTAAAAAACCTCAAGTACAAAATGTGAAAGGTAAGCAGAGTACATAAACGTTTCACACAGTATAAATTGTGTGTAAGTTGTCGCCGCACCTATTGAAGAGACTTCTTCACAACTCTTAAAAGTGCAGGAGCTCCTTTGCGCTCAGTCCCTAAATCTGCACACTAACACAGAGAAGGATCATAAGAAAGATGCTAGAATTAATGTGGACACTCCCCCCTGGCAGAATATGGTGACAATTACTCCAGAGTAAATAGCAAAAATCCTAAGGAGGTAGATTTTGAGTCTGAAATAGTTCCATAAGCATTGCCACTAAATCTGTAACATAAAAAGGGGGTAGATTGTAGCTGTGCTGTCTATACATGTAGTACTGTTGTCAAGTGATGCCCTGCAATGCTCTTATACTGTCTTCATAAGGGGAAACCTACCGGGAAAGCATATAAAATTGCAACATAAGCAAGCAAACAAGCAGGGCTAGGATCACATTCTGAACCTGCTGCTTTTCTTGTAAACAGATGGGCTTGGTGGGCCTCTTTTCATAGAAATTTAGAGTTGGAAGGGATCTCAAGGGTCATCTAGTCTTGCAATGCAGAATGCAGAAATCTCAGCTAAAGCCTGAAGCCATTGGTTTGGGTCCTACCCTCTGCGGAAGCAGAAAACAAGCTTATTGCTTCCTTCATGTGACAGCCCCTCAGATAAGATGGCTATCTATCGACAGAGGACGAGATTGCTGGACAGTGTTCTCGAAGCTACCAGCATGAGTTTGACCAAAGTGCGGGAGGCAATGGAGGACAGGAGTGCCTGGCATGCTCTGGTCCATGGGGTCACGAAGAGTCGGACACGAATAAACAACAACAACAACAGAGTTGAAAGGGGTCCCCAGGAGTCATCTAGCCCAACCCACTGCAAAATAATTATCCTGCCCCCCCCCTCGCCATCCCTGGGTGGGCTCGAACCACCCACCTGCCTGGTGAAGCAGCCAGGCGCCCTCATCCGCTGCGCCACCGGGACATTCGCTTATTTCTGCCGCTGCATCGCGATGCCAGGCGCCCTCATCCGCTGCGCCACCTGGACATTCGCTTATTTCTGCCGCTGCATCGCGATGCCCGGCTCCTGCCTACGGCCACCTCCCTCTCGGCACCCTCTGCCAGCTCACGAAAGGTGACCTTTGGGCGCCCCCGAGGGCGACGGGACACCTGCCTGCTACTTCCCGAGGCCCGGCTCGTCTCCAGTGCCGTGGGGAAGAGAGGGGCCGTCTTTTATTACCACACGGGGCGACGCGACGAGGGAGGAGGCCGGCAAGGGGAGTCTCGGCCGCGGGCGCCGAGGGGGCGCTGGCAGCCCGACGACCCCCCTCAAGGGCGCCGCGAAGGCGAAGCGGACAGCGGCCTACCTACGCGACTCCCTTCGGTCCGGGAAACGGGACGGAAAGCACCGCGGAGGCCCTTTTGCCCGCCGCGCCGCGACCTTCCTCCCGTTACCTCCTCCTCCTCGGCCCGGTCCGGCCTTAACGACCCAGGACGCCTCCTCCGCCGCTGCCTCCTCAGAAGCGCTCTCCTCAGCACTCAAGATGGCGGCGGGCCCTCGGCGATTTCCGCGACGCGCTCGGCAACATTCGGAGAGGACGCCGCCGACGTCCCGCGGCCCGCACGCAAGTTCCGCCGTCGATTGAAAACAAACGAGGCGAACCAACCGCTGATTTCCCTCCTTGATTGACGTGAGCGATGATCCGCCTCCTCCTAGCGCAGCTTCCGGCTTTTAAAACCTGCGGAGGGGCGGGGCCGATCCGTTAGAAACAAAAGGGGAGGAGAAGCACCGCCCCTTCCTTGATTGACATGAACGATGATCCGCCTCCTCCGAGCGTAGCTTCCGGCTATTAAAACCTGCGGAGGGGCGGGGCCGGTCAGTTAGAAACAAACGGGGAGAAGCCACGCCCCTTCCTTGATTGACGCGAGAGCTGCTCCCGCCTCCTCCTGTCATAAATCGGCAACTTTCAAAAACGGCGGGGCGGGGGCGTGTCCGTTGTTCCGCCCTTGAGCGGCGGAAGGACACGTCGGCGGAAATGAGCCCCCGTGGCGGAGGGATCTGCGTGCGTGCGTGCGTATATATAAGAGCAGCGGAGGCCGAGCGCCGCCCTCTTTCCCCGACGGCCGTTGTGGTGGCTGTTGTGCGCGCGCAGCCGGCCTCTTCCCCGCCTCCCGCTCCTGAAACTTCGGCGCCATCATGGGCTTTGGGGATCTGAAATCCGCCTCGGGGCTCCAGCTGCTCAACGCCTTCCTAGCCAGCAGGAGCTACATCGAGGGGTGAGCCGCCCTCCGCGCACCCCGAAATATATCCCTTTTAAACGCCAGCAGTAGGTCCCGCTTTTCCCATTCATTGGCCTTCGCTTCTTCCCGCGTAGGCGCCACGTTGCGGCGGGAAGAGGGCGGTTGGAATGAGGACTAGCACCTTGGCAAGTCTCTTTTGGAAACCATGCTGTGCTTTACGCGCACGCGTGAGAGAACGGAGCTATAGATGGTCGTCGGTGTATCTCTTTAACACCCTACGACTGGAGCCACGTTATTCTGGGGCATTTTAAAGTATATTAATAATAACAATTTTTATTTATTCCCCGGCCAGAGCCGGTCTCAGGGCGGCCAACACCAATAAAATCACAGTAAAAGCATAATAGGGGGAACCAATTTAAAATACAGGTTAAAATTCAATTTAATTGCAGCCTCATTTTAAAGTAGCCGATAAATCTTAGCCTCTATTCTTACTACTATCTGAGGGGCATCATAAGGGAAATCGTGGTTACGAATACCAGTCCTAGGAGTGGTATTTGCTTTTCAGGTCAGGCTTGTCTCCCGCAGAGGCCCACATTAGTTAAAAAGAGAAGAGAGGGGCTCTGTCGTAGGCCTGCAGGCACAAAGGAAATGGGAGTTCTTCAAGGCCCCAAAGCAGCCGCCTTTTAACAATGAATTTATATATGAATAGCTGCTGGTTCCTGTTCCTTTGGGTGGTGCAGGGTGCAAGCTGGTCTTTACCCCCTTCCTCAAAGATAGGCCTTACAGTATCTCTTGGTCCCCCTGCCTTCTACTTCCCTTCTGGTCTCTAGTCCCATAAATTATTCTTTTGCAGTTTTTCAGCTCTGGGAGAGAGCCGCTTGCCTAACGAATTGATGGTTTATGGGGCATTTGAACCAGCAGCCGTCTGATTTGCAATGCTCTTTCCAAGCCGTTGCCACGTGCCCTTTACTAACACATTTGGCCATTGTTGGGGATAGAAGCTGGGTGGTTTTGGGAGAAAGCTATTCTGGTTCTGACTTGGGAGTTAGAAAAGTAAATGGGAGGAAAATACAAAGATGGGTTGGAAGAGTACATGTGAGAATATGTAAGCTTAAAGTAACTTGTTCCAAGACCACATGGCAATCTTTGTGTGTGGATCATGGGATTTGCAACCTGCCATAATGCCCAAAAGTGAGACTTTACATCATTTAATTGTGTTGGGCCTACTTGGAAATGACTTGGGCCTTGATTATTGCAGATTCTGTATGAGCTTTTGTTGTGGTTCTTGGGTGGTGGAGTATTAAGACTCTAACCCAGATGTAATGGATATGGTTAATTAACCATAGTTCACCATTTTGTACAAACTGGGAAAGTGGCGGTTATCCGTTCTGGAACGATCCATGATACGAAAGTTTGAAGCTGGTCTCTTATATTGCTGGAAGCTGGCTTGTTCTGAAGCTGGTCTGGTAACCATAATTTATTGGTTCAGGTGAACAGGAAATTATAGTTAATAAGAACCTACCTGGTTTATTTGTAGCTTGCACAAAGGGGCTACAAACTCTTGTTCATATCTGCTTATTTGGGAGACATCTGAGTGTCTTGCTGAGATGGATTTCACTTTATATCTGTGGTGCTTTTCGTTTTGCTGAATGAAACAAATTTTAACCTGAACATGTTTTCTGTAGGTATGTCCCATCCCAAGCAGATATTGCAGTTTTTGAAGCAGTTGGTGCACCCCCTCCTCCTGAGCTGTTCCACGCCCTCCGTTGGTACAACCACATTAAGTCTTTCGACAAACAGAAGGCAAGGTAGGGCTCAATTTGCTGTCATTTACAGGTTTGTATTCAATGTAGCATTAAGCAACAGAGCCATTTCTCTCCTTATCGCCCCCCCTTTTTCTGGGGGTTCCCCCAACTCTCCAAAGCAGATTTGGAGATGGCATAAGAGGGGTGGGGAATCCCATTGTGCTAGTGCAACTATGTAATGACACCCAAAAACTTTAAAACTCTTTTGTCCTGGACAGCCATATACAGCATCAGCAGTAATCAGTGATGTGGATGCAACATTTTTCTATTTCTGAAACTACATCAGGTGGAATTGTGCTATTATAAATGTTACATCTGCACAAGCATTCTAGCATTTCAGACAGAACTATTCCCCTTTGCCATGTGAACACACACAATTTCAGGGGGAGAGGGGAAAGTTTCATTGTACAAAGGGCTTCCCACCTTGCTGCAAAAATAATAATAATAGTTTTATATTTATATCCCGCCCTCCCCAGCCAAAGCTGGGCTCAGAGCGGCTAACATACAAGTAAGACAATGCATAAAAACGAGCAATCAATAAATTAAGATACATCCCACAATTAATTCAAACAAATTAAAATTAAAACTGGACAAGTTGCAATCTTCAGGTTAAAATTGAGGGCAGTTACCAACTGTTCCCACTGATATTATAAGCACCTGTGAGTGGGCTGGGAACCTCCTTCATGCTTGTTCTTATACAAGGAGAAAATGAGTCAAACTGAACCCTGACCCAAAGGCCTGGCACAACAGCTCCGTCTTGCAGGCCCCGCGGAAAGATGTCAAATCCCGCAAGGCCATTGTCTCTTGTGAGGGTGAGTTCCGCTACGCTGGGGCCACAGCCGAAAAGGCCCTGGCTCTGGTTGACGACCGTCTGATCTCTCTCGGGCCCAGAATCTTTAGGATGTTGTTATTTGCAGACTGTGAGGTCCTCTGTGGGGCACACCAGGCGGTCCCTTGGTACGAGGTCCTAAGCCGCATAAGGCTTTAAAAGTTAAAACCAGCACCTTAAACCTGATCCTGTACTCCACTGGGAGCCAGTGCAGCTGGTATAGCACTGGGTGAATGTGATCCCACGGCGAGGACCCCGTAAGGATTCTCGCCACGGTATTCTGCACCCGCTGGAGTTTCTGGGTCAGTTTCAAGGGCAGCCCACATAGAATGAGTTACAATAATAAAGCCTGGAGGCGACAGTCGCATGGATCACAGTGGCGAGGTTGGGGCGAGAGAGGTAACAGACCAATTAGTAACATCAAAAATAGGTACAAAGCGTGTCATAATTGCCAGTTATGTGATTAAGTTTCTGTTGCCTTAATGGAGCTTATACTTGCTGTAGTGTATATAGGTGGCACTATGGTCTAAACCAGGGTTAGTCAACCTTTTTATACCTACCGCCCACTAATGCATCTTTCTTGATGGTAAAAAATCTTTACCCCGCCCACCAGTGCTCAATGGAAGGATTAGCTTGTGCCATAGAACCCCTACCGCCCACCTAGAATCCTGAAATGTCCACTAGTGGGCAGCAGGGACCAGGTTGACAACCCCTGGTCTAAACCATTGAGCCTCTTGGTCTTACCAATCTGGAGGTCGGTAGTTCTAATCCAAGGGACAGGGTGAGCTTCCGTTGCTCTGTCCCAGCTTCTGCCAACCTAGCAATTCTAAAGCACACCAGTACAAGTAGATTAATAGGTACCGCTGCGGTAGGAAGGTAAATGGTGTTTCCGTGCACTTGGCCCTTGTCATGGTGTCCCGTTGCGCCAGAAGCGGTTTAGTCATGCTGGCCGTATGACCCAGAAAAGCTGTCTGTGGACAAATGCCAACTCCCTCAGCCTGAAAACGAGAGGAGTGCCGCAACCCCATAGTCCCCTTTGACTGGACTTAACTGTCCAGGAGTCCTTTACCTTTACTTTTATATAGCACACATACACTGGGTGAAGTGCATAAATTAAAACCAGACTAATTCAGCATGATTCAAATCTGCAAAACTTCAGGATATCAGGATGTTTTTGGAATGGCTTAGTGAAAACATTCAGATGGCTCACCCCATGATCCCTGGCTGAGCATTATGTTTGAACCAGGAATCATGGTTTGTTTTGCTCCAGAATAGATTTGCCTGAGTGCAACAACAATCCCTAGTTTGGACATAATGCTAAGCTAGGGATAATGGTTGGTTACTTGCAATAGGGGCAGCTATGTATGCATTACTGTAGCATGCAAACTGAAGCAGAATCTTAATAGCACCCTAATTTATTTGTGATAATGATTACAAAAATATTAAATACCAAAGCTAAGCCACAATAATGCCAACTCCAAATCTCATCTGTAAGGGAAAATATGAAAGCTATTTTACCCATTTCTTTTTTAAAGAATGTTATTGCTCAAGAACAGTGCTGTTCCTGGAAACAGGTCTTCACATACAGTGACTTTTCTCTGTTCCTGCCATTTGTTATTCAGTCCCCTTTTTAAAAAGCTTTCTAACAATGAAAAGTCAGAGCTGCCAGACAGCTTTTGTTGTTGTTTAGTCGTGTCCGACTCTTCGTGACCCCATGGACCTGAGCACGCCAGGCACTCTTGTCTTCCACTGCCTCCCACAGTTTGGTCAAACTCATGCTGGTAGCTTCGAGAACACTGTCCCACCATCTCGTCCTCTGTCGTCCCCTTCTTGTGCCCTCAATCTTTCCCAACATCAGGGTCTTTTCCAGGGAGTCTTCTCTTCTCATGAGGTGGCCAGATATTGGAGCCTCAGCTTCAGGATCTGTCCTTCCAGTGAGCACTCAGGGCTGATTTCCTTAAGAATGGATAGGTT
Organism: Podarcis siculus; assembly: GCA_034642415.1. Classification (NCBI taxonomy): domain Eukaryota; kingdom Metazoa; phylum Chordata; class Lepidosauria; order Squamata; family Lacertidae; genus Podarcis; species Podarcis siculus. The sequence goes on along the minus strand of JAXCMG010000054.1, from coordinate 1,866,161 downwards.
TGATCTTTTTGCAGTCCATGGGACTCTCAAGTGTCTCCTCCAGCACCACAATTCAAAAGCATCAATTCTTCGGCGATCAGCCTTCTTTATGGTCCAGCTCTCACTTCCATACAGCACTACTGGGAAAACCATTACTTTAACTATACGGACCTTCGTTGGCAAGGTGATGTCTCTGCTTTTTAAGATGCTGTCTAGGTTTGTCATCGTTTTCTCCCAAGAAGCAGGCGTCTTTTGATTTCGTGACTGCTGTCACCATCTGCCGTGGTCATGGAGCCCTTCATTTCTTCCCCTTCTGTTTGCCGGGAGGTGATGGGACCAGTGGGCATGATCTTAGTTTTTTTGATGTTGAGCCTCAGACCATATTTTGCGCTCCTCTTTCACCCTCATTAAGAGGTTATTTAATTCCTTCTCACTTTCAGTTGTTCCATATCCAGTTCTAATTGTTGCTTCATGTCTCATAGAGATTTCTCAGGAGACAGATAAGGTGGTCAGGCACTCCTATTTCTTTAAGAACCCCCCATAGTTTGCTGTGGTCGACACAGTCAAATGCTTTTGCGTAGTCAATCAAGCAGAAGTAGATGTTTTTCTGGAATTCTCTAGCTTTCTCTATAATCCAGCACATGTTTGCAATTTGGTCTCTGGTTCCTCTGCCCCTTCGAAATTCAGCTTGCACGTCTGGGAGTTCTCAGTCCACATACTGGTTAAGCCTGCCTTGTAGAATTTTGAGCATAACCTTGCTAGTGTGTGAAATGAGTGCAATTGTGCGGTAGTTGGAGCAATCTTTGGCACTGCCCTTTTTGGGGATTGGGATGTAGACTGATCTCCAGTCCTCTGGCCATTGCTGAGTTTTCCAAACTTGCTGGCATATTGATGTAGCACCTTAACAGCATAATCTTTTAAGATTTTAAATAGTTCAGCTAGAATGTCATCACTTCCACCGGCCGTGTTATTTGCAGTGCTTTCTAAGGCACATTTGACTTCACTCTGCAGGATTTCAGGCTCAAGGTCAACAGCCATACAATCTGGGGTGTCTGGGACATCCGTCTCTTTTTGGTATAATCCCTCTGTGTATTCTTACCACCTCTTCTTGGTGTCTTCTGCTTCTGTTGGTCCTTACCACTTTTGTCCTTTATCATATCCATCTTTGCGTGAAACATTCCTTTCATATTTTCAATTTTCTTGAACAGATCTCTGGTTGGAGAAGTAACCAGCAACCCCCTCCAGTATCTCTGCCAAGAAAATTCCATGGACAATAACATCAGGCATATAAAAGTCATGACGTTGGAAGATGAGCCCCTCAGGTCGGAAGGCGTCCAACATGCTACTAAGGAAGAGCGGAGGACAAGGACAAGTAGAGCTAGTAAAGCGGGTAGGACAAAGCCAAAAGGACACTCAGTTGTGGATGTGCCTGGAAATGAAAAGAAAGCCGAACGCCTTAAAGGAAAATATTGCATAGGCACCTGGAATGTAAGATCCATGGACCATAGTAAGCTGGATGTGGTCAAACAGGAGATGGCAAGAATAAATATTGACATCTTGGGCATCAGTGAACTAAAATGGACCGGAGTGGGCGAATTCAGTTCGGATGACCATCATATCTACTACTGTGGTCAAGAATCCCATAGAATAAATGGAGTGGCCCTCATAGTCAACAAGAGAGTGGCGAGATTGATACTCGGATACAATCTCAAAAATGAAAGAATGATCTCGATACGATTCCAAGGCAGACCTTTGCACAACACAGTAATACAAGTTTATGCACCAGCTACCGATGCTGAAGAAACCGAAATTGACCAATTCTATGAAGACTTACAATGCCTTCTAAAACTGACACCAAAGAAGGATGTTCTTCTCATTATGGGGGATTGGAATGCTAAAGTAGGGAATCAAGAGATAAAAGGAACAACGGGCAAGTTCGGCCTTGGAGTCCAAGACGATGCAGGGCAAAGGCTAATAAAGTTCTGTCAAAAGAACAAGCTGGTCGTCACAAACACTCTTTTCGAACAACACAGGAGACGACTCTACACATGGAAATCACCAGATGGGCAGCATCGAGATCAGATTGATTATATTCTCTGTAGCCAAAGATGGAGAAGCTCTATAGAGTCAGCAAAAACAAGACCTGGAGCTGACTGTGGCTCAGATCATCAGCTTCTTATAGCACAATTCAAGCTTAAACTGAAAGCAGGGGAAACCACTGGGCCAGAAAGAGACAATCTAAATCAGATCCCTTATGAATACACAGTGGAAGCGAGAAACGGATTTAAAGATTCAGATTTGGTGGACAGAGTGCCTGAAGAACAATGGATGGAGGCTCGCAACATTATACAGGAGGCAGCAACGAAAACAATCCCAATGAAAAGGAAATGCAAGAAAGCAATGTGGCTGTCCAATGAGGCCTTACAAATAGCGGGGGAGAGAAGGCAAGCAAAATGCGAGGGAGATCGTGAAAGATACAGGAAATTGAATGCAGATTTCCAAAGAAAAGCAAGGAGAGACAAGAGGGCCTTCTTAAACGAGCAGTGCGAAAAAGACAACTTAAGGCATGAATTATATACTTGTATCAGTGCAGACTATTCCTTGTACAGTAAAGATCTAATCGAGAATGACATGAAATTGCTGTAACTCCTGCTCCTCAGAAATAAGTTGGTGCATATAGAATAAACCTGTGAAATTGAGTGTTGTGTACCCTATTCAAAATTTTCAGGCACCAGGTGGAGCTCTTCCAATGCTTTTCGAAAGGTTTAATTCCCTTTTCCCCTCCCTTCCCCCGAATTAAAAACACTTCTGGCTAGCGCTGCATGAGAATATGGCTGTTTTAAGAGAACTCCAGGCTTGTGACAAAACACTTAATCATACTCCGTGGCTGGGCTTAATGAACTGACGGGCAGCAATGAGATGGAGGGCACCTCAGGTTGGCCGTTTATGCAAAGTCATGCTTAGAACTGCGGCTTTTGCGTGGTGATCCCTTGGCCGCAAGCGCACAAGCAGTTTGCCAGAGCAGCTAGAAATCCAGGTTCAGACCAAAGATTTATGATGGTTGGGAGACAATACTTTGGGGGGGGGGCGGAATAGCAGAAGGAAATATATCCCGGTTAGACAGCTTGCTTAGATCTGGTCCTTTTCATGCGGCAGACTGATGTGGAGGAATGGGCTGTACCATTTTAGGCTCCGGGGGGGCGGTATCATCTTCGTTATTCCTCTGCTAAGAACTCCCTGGAATTTGACGTGGAACATAGCAGGGACAGGGCTGAATTGGAATCTTTCTGCTCTAACAGAAAGATTTATTTACAGTGAGTCTTTTCAAAAATGAGAGAGCACATGCGCTTCATTGTAATATAATAATAAATGAGCAGATTTGGGCAAAAAGATTTCAGTTCATTCTATCACCTTATTCGAACCTCATTCTGTGGCAGGCATAAACCCAATCTCCCATGCATGCATGTTTGATTTAGTGACTATCCCGTTGGGTGGCAGGTGCTTTTTCAGCTGGTATCTTGCTGCTGAAATGTCTCAATGGTTAAGTGATGGCTGGTTTGTTAATTGGTTGCCAAAACTGGGACACACTTTTGCAATTTGATTCTGGGTCGTATGTAGTTAGAAGGGCACCATATAAGTTCCGTCTGGTTTTTCCCCCTAGTCTGCCTGGAGTGAAGAAGGCGTTGGGAAAATACGGCCCTTCAGATGTTGAGGACTCAACAGGCACAGGCGGAGACAGCAAAGATGACGATGACATTGATCTCTTTGGCTCTGATGAAGAGGAGGTATCCAGAATATTTTTTCTTTCAATTTCCAGTTGCAGAGAGGTCTCGTGAGCCCACATGCATTTAAACAAAAAAGAACCTGGCAACATGATGAACAAAACCAAATCACCATCTTTCGGCTGAAAACATGATGATTTGTTTTACCTGACATGTCCAGTTATACTTGATCACTGTTTGGGAACAGTTGCTTTCTTTTGTCCAACACAATCTCTTTCTTTTCATAGGAAAGTGAAGAAGCGAAAAGATTAAGGGAGGAGCGGCTTGCTCAGTATGAATCAAAGAAATCCAAAAGTACGTTATCCAACTCTTTCGCCTTTTAATTTATGCACTTTGAGTTGCTTTTTAGATTAGGGTTATTGTGAATTAAAATCAGCGTAAATAAGTGACAGCAGAACTTTCTTCCAGCTATTTCCAAAGTGTCCTAATAAGTTTTGAGTTAAAATTCCTAGTTTTGACCAATGTTTTTTCCAGGTTGTGGAATAGAAGCCATAGGAAACAATTGTTTACAAGCAAATCCTGTGCTGTGTTGCTGATGGGGAAATTCTGACTCCTAATTGTAACCAGTACAGGATCCCACAGCTACTGGCCTGAAACTGCTCTGTACTGTAGCAGTTGCAGTATTCCAACTGTGGGAGATTAGCAGTTACACTACGCAATGCTCCTTTCCCCACCAGGGAAGAGAATTTCAGTGTAACAGACAGGACCGTGTCTTCCACACTTCATATTCTTGTAATAGCCTGGTTGGATAGAGAAATCAATGTTCCGTTTAGCAGTACTTAACATTTCTGTAATGTATTACACTGCTGTGTAATTTTTTTAATGCTTTTCTTAACCAGTATAGGTTAAACTTGCATTTGTAGAGATTTCCTGGTTTTAATTGGAACAGTCTGCTTTGCTGCTTTTCCTGAGCTATCCTTTGGTTTCTCTAGAGCCAGCACTCGTTGCCAAGTCATCCCTCTTGTTGGACGTGAAACCTTGGGATGATGAGACGGACATGGGCAAATTAGAAGAGTGTGTCAGAAGTATTCAGGCGGATGGCCTTGTTTGGGGATCTTGTAAGTAACTGGCCGACAATAGGAAGCTCATAGCTCTCTGGCAGAGCAGACAGTTTATATGCATAACATCTCGCTCGATTCAGATGGCTCTTAAATTGTAGTCCCAAGAACTTGATGCCGCTACTTACTTCAATTCCCAGGGCAGTGGAACCTTGCAAGTAAGAAGATCTGGAGAGCTTCCAGTGGGTGGGCTTAAGACTGCTACAGCTGCATACGGCCTCCCAGTAGTTCTCTGAGTTTGAGAGAGTAAAATGTTGGCGTTCCATCAGAGCTGTTGAATAGATCGTGGGGTCCAGAATGGCTTACGTAATGAGCTCCACAATCACATTCCATTTGTGCATTTGACAGGCTGGGGGTTGCATCTAAATATTTGCCCCCTTGCAGGGAGTGTTGGGGAAAAGGAAGGGGTAAGAAACCATCTCCACTAGCGGAGGGATAGCACTGCCAGTTTGGTGCTTGTATGTAGCAGGCAGAGTACATGTGTGCAAAGCAATGCTACTAATGGACAGCCCTTTGAAACACTAAAGATGGCAAGGATTTTGCCCTTTGCAGAAAAGTCTAGAAAAACCTGGTGAACTAGATGAACTCTTCATTTTCTTTGTGGTGTATTCAACAGTTAAAGAAGTGATTTGGTGAAGGAAGGTATCTGTGGCTGGGGAAACCCAGCCAGATGGGCGGGGTATAAATAAATTTATATTCCCTCAAAGGTAATAATTAATAATTTCTCAGTTCCCCACTGTCAGTCTAGGAGAACGGGCTCCTCTAATCTGTTCCCTTTATGGCCAGGGGTATGTAGCTTCCACTTTGAGGGCCTAATCCTGACCCCCAAAAAGATCCTACCAATTTTGGCAGCAGCTAGGGCAGGCAGATGCCAGCGCCCTGGTGGGGATGCAAATTGCCCCTCTCCCCCCCCCCCAAATCAAATTGAGTGTTTGATGAGCAAGGAGGAGGCAGTGATTCTCCTCAGCTGATCTGCATGGGTAAGCTATGGGGGGGCAGCAGGTGAATGAGTGGGGGGGGCAGCACCCACTTCTGGTCACAACCATTGCTGGGTGGGGCCTCCACAGGGTTGATCCAAGGGTGAACATGGCCCTTGAGCAAAAAGTTAGGTGCCCCTTTTCCTTTTTTTAAAAAAATCTACTTTCTCCCTTTTTGCATTCCACTGCGGAGGGGTGTAAACGTGCGCACAGCTTGCTTGTGTATTAGCTGTTGCAGAGAGGTCAGGTTTAGGCCACTGGCTATGCTTTCTCCCCAGCAGAAGCCCCGACACCAGCCAAGATTATGATGGGGCAAAATTCTTGTCGGTCCATAACCCCGAGTTTGCGTAGATAGAAAAGAGGCGGAACCTCGCTTCTCACAGCTCTTTCGATTGCTTTCTAGCCAAGCTGGTTCCAGTTGGTTATGGAATCAAGAAACTTCAGATTCAGTGTGTAGTTGAAGACGATAAAGTTGGAACCGATATGCTGGAAGAGAGGATCACTGCGTTTGAGGATTATGTTCAGTCCATGGATGTGGCTGCTTTCAACAAAATCTAAGCCCCAATAGCACCAGGAATAAAACATTTGCAACACTCAAGGCTTTTGTGTGTGTTTTGTATGTCCCAAACTGCCGTTTAAAATAACGCATCGTTCTAGTTGCATTGTCACCATTCATAGCATGGACCCCTTTTCATCCCGAAGGCAGTCTTCACAAGGGAAGGTATAGGTTAACGAAATCAATTACACTTGCTTCAGGTAGGGAAAGGGGGTGCAAGGGAAGGGCTTCTCTTGGGAAGGGTCTGTAACTCAGTGGCAGGGCACATGCTGTGCGTGCAAAGCATTCTGGGTTCAGTCCTCTGGCATCTCCAGGTAGGTTGGGGGGAAAACCCAGAGAGGCTGCTGCCAGTCAGTGTAGGTTGGGGGTTCTCAATCTGTGGGTCACCAGATGTTGCTGGACTACAACTCCCATCATCCCTGAGCTCTGGCCTTGTTAGCTATGTGTGATGGGAGTTGTAGTTCAACATCTGAGGACCCACAGGTTGAGAAAGGCTGGTGTAGACCACGGGTAGGCAAACTAAGGCCCAGTCGCCTTCTAAATCCGGCCCACTGACAGTCCAGGAATCAGCATGTTTTTACATGAGTAGAATGTGTGCTTTTATTTAAAATGCATCTCTGGGTTATTTGTGGGGCATAGGAATTCATTTCCTCCTCCCCCCCCCCAAAAAAATATGGTCCAGCCCCCCACGAGGTCTGAGGGACAGTGGATTGGCCCCCTGCTGAAAATGTTTGCTGACCCCTGGTGTACTAAGCTAGGTGTAGAAAAGGGGCTGATTTGGTATAACACGGCTTCCTCTTGTTCCCAGTGCTCAGAGAGGAAAGTGAACTCCATTGTGCTAGGACAAGATACAAAATTGGGGGGCGCGGGTAGCGCTGTGGTCTAAACCACTGAGCCTCTTGGGCTTGCAGATCAGAAGGTCGGCGGTTCGAATCTCTGTAACAGGGTAAGCTCCCATTGCTCTGTTCGAAAGCACACCAGTGCAAGCAGATAAATAGCTACCACTGTGGCAGGAAGGTAGATGGCGTTTCCATGAGCTCTGGTTTCCGTCACGGTGTCCCGTTGCACCAGAAGCGGTTTAGTCATGCTGGCCACATGACCTGGAAAGCTGTCTGTGGAAAGCTACAGCGGTGGAATACTCCTGGGAGGATACTTCCCAGGGATAACATGAGGGAGACCATTGTTTTAGGCTTGATTATCTAGAGCAAGACTTGATGTTACCATGGTGGGTTAAAAAAATTTACCATGGCATTGCTTCTCCCATTTGTAGGGTGTTTGGTGCAAAACGACACAATTCAAAAGGGGTCTCGTGCAACTTTTGGCATTGGCTCTGGGTGCTAAAGAATTCAGGGTCTTGATCAAGTGTGTACTCAACCTGGTGCCCTCTTATCTAGCACAGCCGTCTTAGTGCCGTAGAGGTACTATGTGGTTTCTCAGTTTGGAATGGAGGAAATACATCATTCACGCATCCTTGCGGTCCCATGCCTGTTAAAAAGAGGCTGGCAAATGCTCCTGTTCATAAAATCAGTGTGTGCCTGCCATCCAGACTGCCCTTTGTGATCAGTCCAGTATTGGAACTTCTCAAGTAATATGATAGCCTTTTGGATTGAGGTGCTGGTGAAACACAAAATGACAACAAAACAGGCTTTCTTGGATATCTGTTTTGAGTATGCCTGGCAACTTAGTCCTCTGGTGACAAAACCCATTAGCCTGCACAAAGTGTGCTAGATACAATAAATATTGTAAAGCATGCCTTCTATTGAAAAATGTGATAGGAGGAAAAGAGTAAATCTATCTAATTTTAATTGCAGCCGATCTCCCTGGCTGTATGCGAAGGTTTCTTCTATGGATGTATTGGGTTAATGCTGTTCCACACCCCTGGATCTTTAGGAAAGTAGAAAATATTTTCTGAGCCAGCCCAGCGTTTGGCATTGTGCAACACACACAACCTTTACTGGGAAATAACTTTAGTAGTAGGACAAGGTAGGGGCCCTCACAAATGCAAGATTCCTTCAAAGATTTAAATGTACGATACTCAACCCAAACTAATGTTGATGTGTTATGATTAACCCTATTAAGTTTTTAAAAATTGTGGATGACCTGATTCCGCTGGCATGGGAGTAGTTTAGCAGATGAAGAAGAGGAGGAGGAGTTTGGATTTGATATCCCGCCTTTCACTCCCCTTCAGGAGTCTCAAAGCGGCTAACATTCTCCTTTCCCTTCCTCCCCCACAACAAACACTCTGTGGGGTGAGAGGGGCTGAGAGACTTCAGAGAAGTGTGACTAGCCCAAGGTCACCCAGCAGCTGCATGTGGAGGAGCGGGGAATCGAACCTGGTTCACCAGATTACGAGTCCACCGCTCTTAAACCACTACACCACATAGCCCCAAGCCAACCTTTTGTGGTCAAGGGCGATGGGAGCTGTAGCCCCAACATCACCTAAAGAGCCACAGGACCTACTGCATCACTAGGTGCTGAATGGGTCTCGAGGGTCATTGGACAGCTGAATCGACATTTTAAATAGGTATACTGCACATGCTGCTGCTCTTGGATTGATGGACAATTGTGGCAGGGGGGTGTCATAAATGTGCCTTGGTGGACCAGAAATCTATCCCCTAGAAATGGTTTCTTACCAGCACATTGGTTTTTAAGTCTCTCACTGGGATTTTGACAGTTGTTTTGAAAGCAGACCGAGCAATTGGCAGTAAATCTCCATAATGCTGTAATTCAGGTTTCGTGGAGTAATGGTTTGCTTGACAAAATGTGTAGCCTTTCTGTTCTGTGAAGATAACTTAGAAGCCCTAGCATGGGAACAATAGGGTTTGTCCGTTTGAATTGGGGTGCTAAATGTTGAATCCTGGACATACTGAATTCAGAGTGGCTGGCTTGTTTTAGCAAAACTATCTCCTATCTCCATGTGCTACTCTGGGGTGGTTTTGTTTGAAAGCAAGAAGGCACTGTAATCTTGCAGGTGATGTCATGTTTTGATTGATGAATGAGCTTGCCAGCTCGCAGTTGATGCAAATTAGCAAAACTTTCGTGTGCGTAACCTTTTGCTTCCTAGCCTCGAGCTGTTGAGAAACGGTAAGTGCTTGGTCATGGCTCATTAGCCTGGTTATATCCACTGCACACTTCATCTTTTGCTTTTGTGGCCGCCCGTTGTGTTTCCTGTCTCAACTACATGAGAGAGTGAACACAACGATTTCCATCAAGGAAAGGCAGGTTCAAATGCTTTGCCAGCTGGGCCATTACAGTCCTTGGATGACCTTAGAGTAGGGGCGTGAGACCTTTGGCCTTCCAAACATTGGATCTGAGTCCTAGCCAACATGGCTGATGGTCAGAGATGATGGGATTTGTAGTCCTTTTCAGTGCTTCCTTCGTGTAAACAATGAGAGGAAGACGAGAGAGACACTAGCACATTGGGAGAAGCTAAGGAGATTCTAGCCCTGTTGCATTGGCTTTCTCCTTGTATTCTGTTTTAAATGCAGGGGAGCAGCTGAAATGTAATACCCCATTTATAGTTTGGATTAGTGTGGTGTAGTCCATGTTTTCTCCCCTTAACTCTGTCCTAACAATTGTACATTTACAATATTGTATCAAACTCCGGGAGAAGTGTGAATTGACCTAAAAGTATGAAACTGCATGATGACAAAACACTATTCTAAAACTGCCCACCTGAGATTCATGCCCACTGGTATTCAGAGACTTAGTACCTCTGACAGTGGCGGTGGAAAGTAGCTTATAGCCCTGAATATAATGTCTGCACTTGACCTGAGGGAAGCTGAGCTATGGAACTCTTTGCCACAAGGGAAACACTGCATCAGTTCCCAAAGGTTATGGATTAGATCTCGGTGGAAAATGGTGCCAGTAACTGCAGAAGGCTGATCGCCGAAGAATTGATGCTTTTGAATTATGGTGTTGGAGGAGACTCTTGAGAGTCCCATGGACTGCAAGAAGATCAAACCTCTCCATTCTGAAGGAAATCAGCCCTGAGTGCTCACTGGAAGGACAGATCCTGAAGCTGAGGCTCCAAGACTTTGGCCACCTCATGAGAAGAGAAGACTCCCTGGAAAAGACCCTGATGTTGGGAAAGATGGAGGGCACAAGGAGAAGGGGACGACAGGACGAGATGGTTGGACAGTGTTCTCAAAGCTACCAGCATGAGTTTGACCAAACTGCGGGAGGCAGGGAAAGACAGAAGTGCCTGGCGTGCTCTGGTCCAGGGGGTCACAAAGAGTCGGACACGACTAAACAACTAAACAACTGCCAGCTGGCTGCCAAACACTCCTTCCATCTGCCACTATTCTGTGATGAGCTCTGCCTATGCACCAACATTTTCTGACTGATTTCAGCCATCTCTGATGGACCTTGCAGGGTATAACATTCTGGGGCGATGCATTAAACAAGGTGACTGCCATGTGTCAAAACATATTTTTTGAACAGCTTGCCTTTGGCTTTTGTTTTCGTTACTTGCATATTGCTGCAAAACTTGGTGTTTCTTTTTAAGTCCTGATAAGTGGTGAAAATGTCCTCCTGAGAAAGGTGCTGAGTTGAGGCATGTGAGGAGCCAGGTGCAAGGTGTCTGCCTCAGCAGTTTTTCAAGCACCAGTAAACAGTTTCTCAAACACCCAACTGGGGGGAAAGGAAAAGACATATTCCAGCAATTTGCTTAAGCAACTGCCCTCTTGCATAAGCTTCGTGGATCAGTATAACGGAAAAGCATACAAAACAAATAGCATTTTAATGGATGCGGTTTTGCAGGAAACAAATACCGTATTTTTTGCTCTATAAGACTCACTTTTTCCCTCCTAAAAAGTAAGGGGAAATGTGTGCGTGTCTTATGGGGCGAATGCAGGCTGCGCAGCTATCCCAGAAGCCAGAACAGCAAGAGGGATTGCTGCTTTCACTGCGCAGCGATCCCTTTTGCTGTTCTGGCTTCTGAGATTCAGAATATTTTTTTTCTTATTTTCCTCCTCCAAAAACTAGGTGCATCTTGTGGTCTGGTGCGTCTTATAGAGCGAAAAATACGATGCTTGTTTGAGGGAAGTGCTGCTCAACACAATGGCTTTTACTTTGCATTCCAAATGCATAGGACTGCACTGGGAAAAAATGCTTTCAAAATCTTCCTTTGACATCAGTGGCTTCTATTAACCTCACAGAAATGAACAAAACGTGAAAATGAGTATCCTTTGCAGGGCCTTGTTCAGGACACTGGTACCACCACTTCACAGCCTATAACAGGGATTGGGGGAGACCATGGTCCTACAGCTGTTGTACTTCACGTTGGGCAAAAGATTCCTGCATTGCACAGGGTTGGACTAGATGATCCTCGCGGTCCCTTCCAATTCTAGGATCTGTGAACTCCCATCAGCCTTGACTCTTGGGAGATGTAGTTCAGAAACATCTGGAGGAGCAAAGGTTCTATACGCCTGGCATAGAGGCAATGGCCCTTGGTCTATTGCTCAGCAGCTGAGCAGTGCACATAGTTATCATCATAGCTGTCAACTTACAGATTTGAAAATAAGGGACCAGCAGCCTCGAAAATAAGGGACCAGCAGCCTCAAAAATAAGGGATCAGCAGCCAAAATAAGGGATTTTCAGAGCACAGGTATGTTCATCTTCTGAGCCCCTCCGAGCCAAAGGCAGAAAGCCCAGCCAGCAGCCAAACGAAGCCTCAAGCGGTGGTTCCCACAGCGCAGCAACCCGGCAAAGGGGATGCAGCAAGGAAAACCACCGTCACCTCTCCGCTGGGAAGCGCTGAGCGAAGGCGAGTCCCCAGGCAACACGGCCAATTTGATGGGCACAAGGCATGCAAGCTCCACCCCCCAGTCGTTCTTCGACTCCTTATTGGGTGAGCAACGCAGCCAAGCAACACAGTTGGAGACTCCCTCCTCCCTGGCCGGCAGGGAGGGAGGGAGAGGAGCTGCTTCCTTTGAAACCTGGGAAATTTAAGGGACATCATCAATAAGGGACAGCAGCGGGACACGGCACTGGGATAAGGGAGTTTCCCACCAAATAAGGGATGGTTGACATCTATGGTTATCATGACTAGTAGCTTTTGATCCTCTATAAGCAGCAAAGTATTACTGTTACTAAATATAATAGTAAATTTTTATTTGTATCCATCCCTCCCCGGCCGAGGCTGGGCTCAGAGCGGCTAACATCCTAAAAACAACACAATATGCATAAAAACAGACATCAATTAATAAAAATACATCTTAAAATTAATTCAGACAAGTTAAAATCCGGGCAAGTGGCAATTATCAGGGTGGAACTGAGAGTGGTTAATAACTGCCAAGACCAACTGTTTCCACTGATCATACAAGGACCTGTGAGCTGGTTGGGGGCTTCCTTTGGGCTTGTTTTATACAAAGGAAAGTGAGTCAAACTGCATCCTGCCCAAAGGCCTGGCGGAACAGCTCCGTCTTGCAGGCCCTGTGGAAAGATGTCAAATCCTGCAGGGTCCTTGTCTCTTGTGCAGGAGTATTCTACTAGGCTGGGGCCATGGCCAAAAAGGCCCTGGCTCTAGTCGAGGCCAGTCTAACTTCCCTGGGGCCCGGGATCTTTAAGGTGTTGTTGTTAGCAGACCGTAAGGTCCTCCGCGGGGCATACCAGGAGAGGCGGTCCTGTAGGTATGAGGGTCCTAGGCCATACAGGGCTTTAAAGGTTAAAACCAGCACCTTAAACCTGATCCTGTACTCCACCAGGAGTCAGTGCAGCTGGTATAGCACTGGGTGAATGTGATCCCGCGACAAGGACCCCGTAAGAAGCCTCGCCGTGGCATTCTGCACCTGCTGGGGTTTCTGGGTCAGTCTCAAGGGCAGCCCCACGTAGAGTAAGTTACAATAATCAAGCCTGGAGGTGACCGTCGCATGGATCACAGTGGCAAGGGCAGGGTGAAAGAGGTAAGGAGCCAACTGCTTAGCTCGGCGGAGATGAAAAATATGCATGTTGGGGACATTTGGAATTTTCAACTTTGGCCTGTATTGGGTCATCTGTTCCCTCCACCCCCTGACACGTAGTGCACACCAAAATATTTTTTTAAAAGCATGGCAGATGATGAACCAAGCTGAAAAGGGTTACTGAAATTAGCTTGAGCCACACCTAGGAGTTAGCGCAATTGAACACAAGTGGGGCAAATTAGAGCTGTACTAATTTGAAAGTAAGGGACGCGGGTGGCGCTGTGGGTTAAACCACAGAGCCTAAGACTTGTTGATCAGAAGGTTGGTGGTTCGAATCCCCGTGACGGGGTGAGTTCCCGTTGCTCGGTCCCTGCTCCTGCCAACATAGCAGTTCGAAAACACGTCAAAGTGCAAGTAGATAAATAGGTACCGCTCCGGCGGGAAGGTAAACGGCGTTTCTGTGAGCTGCTCTGGTTCGCCAGAAGCGGCTTAGTCATGCTGGCCACATGACCCGGAAGCTGGACGCCGGCTCCCTCGGCCAATAAAGCGAGATGAGTGCTGCAACCCCAGAGTTGGCCACGACTGGACCTAACGGTCAGGGGTCCCTTTACCTTTAAGGATGATCCAAGAGTCTTTGTTCACAGCATCTGCAACTGAGACCTTCACACCAGCACACCAAATAACAATAGACAAGGCATGGAGGAATCTCTGGCCCTCAAGTCCCATCATCCCTGACCATGGTCTGTACTGCCTGAGGCAAATGGGAGGGGGAGACCAACAACATCGGGGGGGGGGCACAGGTTAGCCACCCCTACAGAAGAATAAGATCATCCAAAGTGGCAGTCGGCCAGGGCATCTGAGGTCCCACACTGCTTTCAAAGAATGTGCCCTAGAACCACCATGCAACAGGGTGTTTGTGTGCATTGGAGGGGTGTCTTTGATAATGCATACCTCCATCTTCAGATATTGCATAACCTTGCCTAGGAATTTACTAGCAACATATTCTGTGATCTATTAGGCGAACCTTCACGGAGGCCAGGCCAGCTCCCAAAACAGCTCAATTCCAGTTTTGCAAACACTCCACAGTAAGTTTGGCATGCATTTTGTTTTCTGCAAAGCCAGTTGCTCAGTCACGAGTGCCAGCTGTTCTGCAGCCATTTGCAGCCCACACACACTTGCAGAAACAAATCACGTATATTTCACTAAAGTACTTTTCCACAGTACATAAATTTTGCTGGTGTTATTTCTCCCATAAGGAGAAATGAGCGAGGAAGCTGTGAGCGGAGGGCAAACTGAACGTGACAAACACAGGCAGGTGTGTTTGAACACGGGACTGAAATCTTACAGCAAAAGCGGGCTGTCCGCACAGATCAACCTAATACAAATCTATTTGCGGGCACACGCACTAAACCCTGTCTGTGGTGCCTACCCCTTTCCCCAAATGAAAAGACAAGAGACCAGAGTATGGGTTCAAACTGGCCACAACTGTATTGAACTTCAGAAGTGGGAAACTTGGCACAGGCCTTGGCAGGTAACCCTCTCAGCCCACCTGGTTGAGGATATGCAGGCAGTTGAGGCCCAGTGAGAGGGGACTCCAAAGCTCAAACTTACACAGCATGCCCTTCCACTGACCTTGTCCAGGGAGTTTGACCTACATGCTGCCACTCTAGAGCCAGGGACTCCCGGTTTTGCCCTTTAACGGGCCCTGCAAGCGCCGCCGCATGGGGAGGAAGAATGAATGCATCCTCCCCAACTTGATGTTAGACTAAAGGCTACCTTGCCAAGGCCTAAAACCGCCACTCGAGGCCCTAAGGGGCCTCGCTGCCAAGTCCCACAACCGAGGACCAATCAAACCCCGCCATCTATCCAGTCCCCAAGGGCTCGTCGCAAGTCATAGAGCCAGAAGTCATTGCCCAGTGAAGTCATTGATCCTGGAAGGAAGAACGGCAAAAGAGGCTTGAGCCCAGGAGTCAGTCTCTTTTCTTTTGGCCTTAGGCCCGCCCCCGGCCGGCCGGCCATTGTCCTCCCTGGCCGAGGGCGGGTCAAAGGCCAGCTCAAGCAGGTGGGTGGCACCCGTCCAGGTGAGCCTTACTCTGTGCCGCAAACCCTGCCCACCTGTGGGGAAGGGAGGGTGGATATTCACAGATACAAAGCAAGAGCTTCAATGCAACTCAAAGCAGGTGAGCCCGGCTGCACAGCACACGACAACATGCAACACACAAGGCAATTCCATTTAGAAGACATTCTTGAAACCCATTTTACAGATGGGAAGCAACTGAAAGCTAGAAACTCCGATCAAGAGAACAGATCACTAAATCTAGGACAATTAATTCAAAACACAAAGCAACCTGCACCATGACTACAACAAATTCAGTGAATTTATGGAGAAAAGTCATCTGTCCCAACCAATACAGAACCCATGAAGAATTCAGCTAAGCCACATGAGAATGCATGGTGAAATAAGGTCTTATGTATATAATAAATGTTCATAAATGTACCAAGCAAACATGTACATATATAAACCACGTGTCTGAAGCAGCACAGGAGAACAGCCATGAAGTTGTTTTGACTCCCAAACTGACCAGGTGTTTTCTCTGCAAAGTCAAATGGAAAAGCCTTCCCATTGTCTTTTCCTTCACAAATCTTGTCTTAAGGGTGAGCCTGTGACTTGGCTCAGGAACTAAGTGTTTATCATTACAAAAGACTGGCCAGGCTCCCCAGGTAATCCAATCAAGTAACCTGCCAGACAGGAGATAAACAAAGCACTCAGATTTCTGTTGTAGACCGCCCTTTCTGTGATGTAGGTATGATGTATCTGGGGGGTGGTCTTGGACTCCAGGGCTGGCAATTTTAAATGTCTATATAAGAGCAGACACACCTTGGTTCTGGGTCCTCCTCCTTTCCTGCGTGAGAGAGGCGCACCCTGTTGCAACAGTTCAATAAAGATCAGGCTTACTAGCTGCTTTGCTTCTCAATATTCTCTGGTTGGCCTCTGTTCTTTCCTCCAACCGATGGAGAACCTACCACGGACTCTGTAAGGGCTCTTGTGTCCCCCATAAGGAAATAAGGGCAAATTTTCGTTTATTACAAAGGCAAGGAACACAAAACATAGAAGGCTGATTGCCGAAGAATATTATTTCCTACCCAGAGAGGTTCAGAAAAGTTAGTCTTCTCCCTCCTCTTCCAGAAACAGACACAGCTGGCAAATCTTCCCAGCTCACCACATTTGTAATGGCATTATGAGTCAAAACCAAACAAAATTAATCTGAAGTGTTTATTTCAAATGCTGTTTCCTTGCTTTGGCAATATTATGATTTTAAAAGATGGCTGCAACGCATTTGCAGCCTACATCAATGTAAATAATTTCTACCATACGTCGCAAAGAAATGTAATGCACAGTCAATTACATGTGAATTGTTTTCTACAAACAGGATCCAAGCATGCTTTTACAGACAAGTCCCATTGGAAATATATATTCTGTCCTCCTTTCATGGATCACTACTGCAGTGGCGAAGCTCCTCACACCTTTCTGAGCTGCTATGATATCCACAAACGTCCCTCCCTGCTCAGGGGAGAAAGCTGTCAGCCTGTTTTCCGTCCAGAGTTTGCGAGAGGAAGGGAAGTTGGGATTTTGAGGTGAAACATTAATCTAGAGGGGTTTCGTAGATGAAAACATTGCGAGGGTAGCTTTCCGGTGATGCGAAAGACTGGGAAGACCTTTTAGGAGACAAGGCAAGGGACAGGGAGCCCAGAGGAAGACAGGATGGGGCACACGAAGCAAAACAAAAACCCGAGAAAAAGGTGTGTTAAAAAAAGACTTGCGCGGTAACAAAGCAAAGGCAAAAAGGGATCAATTGACTGGGGTGTCAGTGCTGAAGAAACCACCATATTTAAGGTCAGAACAGGCAGTATGCTATAATTTGAAAGGAATGCAGTGGTGCTACCACTAAATATTAGGCGGCTAGGTTAATATCCGACTGAGATTAAGTGAAATCAGGTAAAGTGGCTTGATCTCTGAAAGCCATTCTTAGTGAATGTGTTGCTTTGCTTCTTTTGTAGAACAAAACTGTTTGCCTAAACCCTCTGGAAGTGCAAAATACCCAGATCAATGTGTCTCTGGGCAAATAATTTCAGTGGACCAGAAACCTCACGTGCAAATGTTCTGCTCTGCCAAATTCTATAACTGGGAATGGTCCTACTCGGAGTAGACCTACTGAAATTAATGGGTTTAATTAGTTCTGCCTCTTAATTCCAATGTGTTGACCCTGAAGAGGACTATTGTTGGATACAACCTATAGGATTAAGGAGCCAGGTTTACTGAGAATGTTGAGAAAGCTCGCTAGCAGGCTTACAGATTAACCTGCCTCATTGGAAACAGTGGAATCCTTGCATTTAATATATATAATCTTAGACATCTTCAGCAGAAACTAAGCAAAAAAAAACCATAAGCAAAGGGGAAGAGAAATGGTCAGTTTTGTTCAGCAAGGCTCTGTGCCAAAAATATATATATAATAAAGTATACTTGACTACTTTACAAGATTGCAAAGGTACTATGTTCTTAAAAGCACATGAAAAAGTGCATTTGCATGTTGTTTTGTGTGAGACATTTCCCCATGCGGTTACTTCAAGGGAGAATCTCTTTGTTTAGAGTGCTTGAAGGACAATGTTTTGATACTGAAGAACTATAAAATAAGAACCCTCCATGACACACACTGTCTTCCATGATCCTAAGTCCCTGCACACACATCTTTCCTCCCTCAGTAGCTTGAATTTGGGGTGGGGGAGATTATCAGGCCTTCTATTGTGTTTTAACAGTAGCTTCATGTGCAGAAATTGGCAGATAAGCTTTAAATGGCATTGGGATAAAGATCACAACATTTTAATGATGGCTCCTCAGAAGCATGTGAGTTTTGGAGGCCTAAAAGTTTGGCAACCCTACGAACAATTGAAGTTGCTTATGAACTTCTGCTGCTTTGACCTCATTCAGACTTCCAACTTCTATCATTACCTTCGTGGCCAACGGTCAAGGATGAGGAGAGTGGCTGTACGCAACATGCGGATGACATCACAGTGACTACTAAACATGTGTCCTTTTACTAAAGAAGTTTTACCAGAAAAAATATGCAGCTCATGGCAGCTGAATGGGGTCAAAGCAAAAGGAGTTCCACCTGGGGAGCGCCACCTTGGCTACTCTTGTGTAGTGACGGTTGGGTTACAAACACCTCTGATGTCTAGATCTCAATAAGGGGGGCATATTGCAGAGTGAGTGCCCGTCAGGGAGAGATTTCACCCAGAGAAGTCTCCAGCTCAGACGCTTCGCCCTGCTGTAGACTCAAAGAATTCCAGACTTGTTCGCTGACTGTCCCAGACCGGCTGACTTCCCAGAGCGTGTGCTTCACCAGTTCTGAAAACGTCACACTGAAACAGGACTGGAGTTTCTTGCTGAGGAGGACGTAAAGAATGGGGTTAAGGCAGCTGTTGATAAAAGCAAAGCTGACAGAAAGAGGAATGGCGTCGCGGAGCAAGTCGTGCCAGTAGTTATCGTGGTGAGCAGAGAGCTCAAGGATGCTGAATATTTGGTATGGGGTCCAGCAAACGAAAAAAACCACCACCACAGCCAGAACAGTCCAGAAGAGCCTGCTGGAGGTCAGCGTGGCAGTTTTCTTCACCTGGCATATCAGAAGAGAGTAGCAAACAATCATGGTCAGCAGAGGAAAGAGGTAGCCGCAAATGAACCTTACCCAGGTCAGAACATGGTGTCTGAGGATAATAAGATCGACGTCCGTGGGATGGAAGTTGTTGTAGCAGATGGTGACATTGTTGTGTAGCGTAAGGGTATCTCTAAAGTACAGCGCCGGGCTTCCAATGAGCGTGGCCAAAACCCAGATGAAAGCAATCATCAAGAAGGTGTTCTTGAGAGTCCGATGCCGGTAGGAGAAGACAGGGTGGATCAGATGGACGTAACGGTCCAGGCTGATGGCTGTCAGGAAGAAGACGCTGGCAAACATGTTGAAGAGGGCAATGAAGGAGTTGGCTTTGCACAGCCACTTCCCAAAGGGCCAGTGGAAGCCCGTGGCCACGTAGGTGATGTAGAGAGGGAGGAAAAGGACGAAGATGAAGTCCGCAATAGCCAGGTTGAGGAACCAGAGGGAAGTGACGGTCTTGTCCCATTTAAAGCCCATAATCCAGATGACAATGGCATTGCCAGGCACCCCCAGGAGAAAAGCCACGCCGTGGAACACAAGCGACGCCACCTGTGCGTGAGTGAGGTGGGACACGGGGGGCTCGTCCTCTTCGTAAGCCCCAAAGTATTCCGTGAAGTTGTCCTCGTAATCCATGAGATCTGCAGATGCCACGGTTGCTGACTATTTGCTTAAAGGAAGGGGAGTGAAAAAAGGGTGGGGGAAAAACAAGAGGGGGAAAGTAGTGCTCATCAAAATACCATATTTTTCGCTCTATAAGACGCACCAGACCAGAAGACGCACCTAGTTTTTTGAGGAGGAAAACAAGAAAAAAGATATTCTGAATCTCAGAAGCCAGAACCGCAAGAGGGATCGCTGTGCAGTGAAAGCAGCAATCCCTCTTGCTGTTCTGGCTTCTGGGATAGCTGCGCAGCCTGCATTCGCTCCATAAGACGTACACACATTTACCCTTACTTTTTAGGAGGGAAAAAGTGAGTCTTATAGAGCAAAAAATACGGTAAATAATTTCCCCTTGAATGCGCATAGCAATGGACTTTTATGGCAACCTGCCAGCATCGGTCTGCTATAGGTCCCGATCAAAGACCCAGCGATTCATAAACTATTTTACCCATCAAAATATTTCTTTCCAAACAGAGACTTTTGGGTGTTTTAGTTTCACCCACACCATACATTTAAAGCACTTTGGGTTCCCTCAAAGTATTATGGGAACTGTAGTTTACTAAGGGTGCTGGGCATTGTAGCTCTGTGAGGGGTAAACTACAATTCCCATGAATCTTTGGGCGAAGCCAGGTGGTTTAAATGTATTGTGTGGATGTGACCCAAATCAGTGCCTAAGGCCAGTGTCAGGATGGGTTATTGGAGAACTATGGTTGTGCAAGATGTGGTCTAACAGTGCCCTCCAACAGGATCATAAGTAACTGGTGCTTGCCCAGGGCAGGGAAGACAGTTCAAATTGATTTGTGGGATATGGAGATTTGGGGTTGGATGGGAAAAGGCCCTGTACCTCCCTAATGTTCCTTGCCTTACTGCCTAGAACAAGGGTAGGCAACCTAAACCCGGGAGCAGAATGCGGCCCATTCGCCTTCTCAATCCAGCCCGTGGACAGTCCAGGAATCAGTTTGTTTTTACATGAGTTGAATGTGTCCTTTTATTTAAAATGCATCTCTGGGTTATTTGTGCGGCATAGGAATTCGTTCATCCCCCCCCCCTCCAAAATATAGTCCTGCCCACCACATGATCTGAGGGACAGTGGACAAGCCCATGGCTGAAAAAGGTTGCTGACCCCTGGCCTAGAATGATCAAATTAATCACCTCTTTCTTTCTTTTCTTATATGTTATATACTCTGGAAAAGTAAAAACGTTTCAAAAAATAAATGTAATTCAGTAAAAATGGCAATATGGAAAGGGCAAGACCTTCCTACCTTTCAGAATGGCTGAGAAGCTTTGCTACTTATTGTCCGTCCAAAGTTTTGAGTCAGCCGCTCTGACTGGGCACTTTGCTAATGAAGTCTAAAACGGAAATCAGAGACAAAGAAAAGAAAAGAAAAGAAAAGAGCGTGAATGCAGGATGGGGAACACAACCGGAATGTCAGAAAGCAACAGCATGTGAAAACACATCACCATCGATCATCATCAAATTAAGAACTGGAGTCTCCCTGGAAGCTTGGTAGGAATGGTTTGTGCGACAGAATTGTTCTGGGAAACTCAATGTAGCCCGTTAAAAAGGCATAATTGGGGAGGAAATAGGTCATGACTGGGATTTGACTGTAAGTGTAATACGGTGGTACCTCGGGTTACAAACACCTCGGGTTACAAACTCCACTAACCTGGAAGTAGTACCTTGGGTTGAAGAAGAAGAAGAAGAAGAGGAGGAGGAGGAGGAGTTTGGATTTGATATCCCGCTTTATCACTACCCAAAGGAGTCTCAAGGCGGCTAACAATCTCCTTTTTCCCTTCCTCCCCCACAACAATCACTCTGTGAGGTGAGTGGGGCTGAGAGACTTCAGAGAAGTGTGACTAGCCCAAGGTCCCCCAGCAGCTGCATGTGGAGGAGCGGAGACACAAACCCGGCTCCCCAGATTACGAGACTACCGCTCTTAACCACTACACCACACTGGCTACTTTGCGCCAGGATGAGAATGGAAATTGCGTGCCGGCAGCAGCGGGAGGCCTCATTAGCAAAAGCGTGCCTCAGGTTAAGAACGGTTTTGGGTTAAGAACGGACCTCCAGAACGAATTAAGTTTGTAACTCCACTGTATATTGTGAGTATCAGCCTCTGACAGTCTCCCACTTTACCTGTGGAGGTAAAGGACAGCTCTGTTCAACACCTGCATGCAAACACAGGCAGGTACTACCACCTCCCCTTTTAGTCAATAAATTGTTTCTCAAGCACGCCCATTTGGAAGTATACTGGATTCAAAGAAAAGGGATTTTTAATAATAAATAAATAAATAAATAAATAAATAAATAATTTTATTTATATCCCGCCCTCCCCACCCGAAGCCGGGCTCAGGGCGGCTAACAACAATAAAATAATACAACATTCTAAAACCATTTCATTCTAAAATTAATTCAAATCTGATTGATGGCAACCACTGGGCTAGAGTTCTGTGAAGATTACCAAAGGAGGGAGTCAGGCTGTGCCCTGGCCAAAGACCTGGTGGAACAGCTCTGTCTTGCAGGCCCTGCAGAAAGATATCAAGTCCCGCCGGGCCCTAGTCTCTTGTGACAGAGCGTTCCATCAGATTGGAGCCACAGCCGAAAAAGCCCTGACTGTGGTTGAGGCCAGCCTAACCTCTCTGTGGCCTGGGACCTCCAAGATGTTTTTATTTGAAGACTGTAAGGTCCTCCGTGGGACAAACCAGGAGAGGCGGTCCCGTAGGTACGACGGTCCTAGGCCGTATAGGGCTTTAAAGGTCAAAACCAGCACCTTAAACCTGATCCTGTACTCCACCGGGAGCCAGTGCAGCTGGTATAGCACCGGGTGAATGTGATCTCGCAGCGAAGACCCGCTGGAATTAAATATGCTTAGGACTGGAGTGTAAAAGGTAAGCACCAGAGACATTACCCGAAACACATTAAGTGTGGCCCACAGATCAGGCCCAAACAAAATAAAACACAACTTTAGAGATTTCGCGCCTCTAGATTCACTCTACGGAGATTTTCCACGTGCCACTCAACATCATTAACTTTAATTAACTTCATTTCTAATGAAATCAAAACACGCCGTGCAAATCTTCTTTGAACAGCATGTGCAAGAGCGGCACGTTGGATTATGCATATTGGAGCAATTGATGGGGCCATTCTGCAAATTAATGTGAAAAAATGTTGATGATCAAACCCAGCTTGAGATAACTGAAGATTCATTCTGTTCACAGCGGGGAAGGTTTCATTCCTAGGTGTTTAGTATTTACACTAGTCTCTGCAGTGACGGAAACCTCTGAATGAAGCCTGTGTGGAACAGCTTGTGCAGAGCATGTATTAGGAATGAGAATAGTACCAGGAAGCCTAAAGGAAGAAGACAAGACCTTATATTTATATGCAACAGTAGCCGCAAGGCTATTGATTACGAAAAATTGGAAAAGTAATATTGTACCGACAGAAATAGAGTGGTTTGCCGAATTATTGGAGTACTACAATATATCCAAAACAATGGGAGAAATGGGAAGGATCTCAAAAAATCTCAAAAGAGAAGATAGACAGGGATTGGAAGGTTTTTGAAAGATACTTGCAAAATCATATCGAAAAATCAGAACTCCTATTAGACTAAACAAGTTCCGTTTCAAATACCGAAATACTAAATAAGATGGATAACAATGTGTAATAGAAAAAGAAGTATGAAATTAGGTTAAAGGTGTGTGAAAGAAAGTAATGGAAGTGGAAAGAAATTGCAGTTGAGTAGATAGGGTGGGGTGAGGGGTGGTGGATGGTGATGGGAAAAGGAATTATCTGTGGGATTGAGTGTAGGTATGTTTGAACACTTTTAAGGATTGTATGAAATGTATGTTTGTATGCTTGTATATTTGTAACATATGTGTATTAATCCTGAATTATTTTAACAATAATAATAAAAAAGGAATGAGAATCTTTGCCACCCTCTTGAGAAAACTATCTAAGCCACAGATACTGTAAGAGTTTTATCAGGGTGGCCTCCATGTGCTGAACTTTACAGAAGGTGGCCCTCTGCTTGCATGGCTGCCCAGTTGAAATCCAGTTTCGAGATTAAGAATCCGAAGAAGGGAGAGAGCCAGGCAGGAGTTTTCAAAGTCATCCATCAACAATGTTGGGCGGGACTTTTATTTTACGAGGTATTTTATAATGTGACCCAAAACCACCCATAGGGATCTTAAAAGGTAAAGGGACCCCTGACCATTAGGTCCAGTCGCGGATGACTCTGGGGTTGCGGCGCTCATCTTGCTTTATTGGCCGAGGGAGCCGGCATACAGCTTCCGGGTCATGTGGCCAGCATGACAAAGCCGCTTCTGGCGAACCAAAGCAGCGCACGGAAACGCCGTTTACCTTCCCACCAGAGCAGTACCTATTTATCTACTTGCACTTTGACGTGCTTTCGAACTGCTAGGTTGGCAGGAGCTGGAACCGAGCAACAGGAGCTCACCCTGTTGTGGGGATTCGAACCGCCGACCTTCTGATCGGCAAGCCCTAGGCTCAGTGGTTTAGACCACAGCACCACCCGCGTCTCATCTTACTACCCAGCAAATCTGGGTAGTAAGTTCGCTGAAGTCTCCTCACCTTCTGACCCAAGCTGTGATAGATCAGACAAGTTCAAATTATTTCAAAGACTGATTGTGCTTTAATAACTTTGTCGGAATAAAGAATGAATAAGAAGCAACGGAAGACAAACAACACATACCAAGATTTCTCGCGTGCCTTGCTTCTTTCCTGCTCTTCGTTATTTAGTCCCGCCATTCCAGATTTTACCCATCTATCTGCTGCTTGCATCTATTGGACCATAGCATTTTTCATCACTTTTCTCTATCTCCATCCAATTTGGGGTGCCTCTTTCTGAATAGCTCTCCAGATTTTTGCCTGCTCCTTGCCTTGGTGATAATCTCTCACCTAGTTCCTCCTCTTGCTGTACCAGCTTGATCAGCAAATTTGGTTCCTCATTTAGACATTTGTCACATGCTGCCCCTACCCAAACCCTTGCATTCATCAGCTTTCTATTTAGACCTATTGCCCAAGCATGCTTGGTGTGCCTTGCTTTGCTTCTGTTGTAAGTTCCTGTCTGCTTTTAGCTACGAGATGTTGTTGGACTCATGATTCCATGCCCCCATAATCTTGAACCTTCTAGATTTCCGCTTGATCAATCCTAAAATGACCTATCAACTATATACTTATATTTATATATGGGCATGTTATTTTATGTAAGGGACGCGGGTGGCCGAGGGAGCCGGCGTTTGTCCGCAGACAGCTTCCAGGTCATGTGTCCAGCATGAGTAAGCCGCTTCTGGTGAACCAGAGCAGCACACGGAAACGCCGGTTACCTTCCTGCCAGAGCGGTACCTATTTATCTACTTGCACTTTGACGTGCTTTCGAACTGCTAGGTTGGCAGGAGCAGGGACCGAACAATGCGAGCTCACCCCATCGCAGGGATTCGAACTGCCGACCTTCTGATCGGCAAGTCCTAGGCTCTGTGGCTTAGACCACAGCCCCACCCGCGTCCCACTTTACCCATTCATATTTGTCTGTCCTTCCATCTATCTGTTCTCCCACCCCCAATCCATTCATCTCTAAACACATGCATCAAGAATGATTGAGCTGCATTTGGCCTTTCTCATCCAAACTGAAGAAGACACTTTCCTTTTCTAGAAAAAGAGGTGCCACAACTCACCACGAACGCTTCCCTTCTTCTCTCATAAATGGTAATGGCGCCCACCGGAGAGGTGGCAGAAGTTCTGGCTGAAGATAAGCCCCGGCTAAAATAATTTTGTTTGGGTCCCTCCCTGCTCTGGATAAATTCAACATTTGCAAAATATTTCTGTTCCAGATTTAATTGAGATACACGCAAGTCATCATCTCTCCCTTGGGGGCGTGAATTCTGCTCAAAATAACAGCACCACCCAGATGAGTCATTTTTTAAAAAATATTGTAAACATGAAGAAGTCTTCTAAACAGCTGCAGTTAAAAAGCAATTTTGAGCATAAAGGGAAGTTTTTGGTGAATATAAAGGGAAAGCGAGGGGAAATAACTATTTGTCTGTGGACTTCAAAATCTTATATATCTGGGAAATAGACTTTTTGCCCACTTAATTTAGAGCTAGCTTAAATAAAGATATAGGCATGGCCCTATAGACGGGCTGCTGCTGCCTTAAACTTAGGTAAAGGTAAAGGGGACCCCCTGACCATTAGGTCCAGTCGTGACTGACTCTGGGGTTGCGGCGCTCATCTTGCTTTATTGGCCGAGGGAGCCAGCGTACAGCTTCCGGGTCATGTGGCCAGAATGACTAAGCCGCTTCTCGCGAACCAGAGCAGCGCACGGAAACGCCATTTACCTTCCTGCTGGAGCGGTACCTATTTATCTACTTGCACTTTGACGTGCTTTCGAACTGCTAGGTTGGGAGGAGCAGGGACCGAGCAACGGGAGCTCACCCCGTCGTGGGGATTCGAACCGCTGACCTTCTGATCGGCAAGTCCTAGGCTTTGTGGTTTAACCCACAGTGCCACCCACATCCCTTGTCTTAGACTTACTGGGGTGCAAATGATGTTTGGAGAATGTAAGCTGGAGAGGGAAGTTTCCAAAGATCAGTCCTGGGGTGAAATCAGGTCTAGGACAGAGACAAGGCTAGCCGTGAATCCTGAAACAGCAGGACAAAGATTGGGAAACAGGGAAACAGGCAAGAGAGGCAGCCAGCAGGGTAAAGTCTGCAGAGAGGGCGCAGAAGGCAGAAACCAAAGGCAGGGTTGCCAACAGGATTTCTGGGCTCAGAACACTGGACTGCACTGGATTGAGCCTTCCACAGCAGAAGACACAAATTTGCATACCATTTGCATTTGTTTCATATGCAGATCTGTGGATGAAGGTGGAGGGCACAAATAGAAATCAGGTACAAGTAATGAGATGTCTGATGGAAAGAGTCTATAGTTAAAAGCCATGGTTTTCCCAGTAGTGATGTACGGAAGTGGGAGCTGGACCATAAAGAAGACTGATAGCCGAAGAATTGATGCTTTTGAATTATGGTGCTGGAGGAGACTCTTGAGAGTCCCATGGACTGCTAGAAGATCAAACCTCTCCATTCTTAAGGAAATTAGCCCTGAGTGCTCACTGGAAGGACAGATCCTGAAGCTGAGGCTCCAATACTTGGGCCACCTCATGAGAAGAGAAGACTCCCTGGAAAAGACCCTGATGTTGGAAAAGATGGAGGGCACAAGGAGAAGGGGACGACAGAGGACGAGATGGTTGGACAGTGTTCTCGAAGCTACCAGCATGAGTTTGACCAAACTGTGGGAGGCAGTGGAAGACAGGAGTGCCTGGCATGCTCTGGTCCATGGGGTCACAAAGAGTCGGATACGACTAAACGACTAAAAACAACAAGAACAGACCTCCGGAACGAATTAAGTACGTAACCAGAGGTACCACTGTACACAGCTTCCATTCTAAACGTGCACTCTCTTAGAGATAATTTCCATTGGCACAACTTAAGTCTTCTTCCTGACTTGAACCGCACTGCCAAAGCTTCCCCTAAGATTCCTGGTCTATCAGTCACACCATTCCAGGTACTAAAGATCATCACAGATAGAAAGGACTTGTGGACCTTGGAAGAGGTTCAAGAGTTGGCGAGTCTACAGGAACAGCGAGAGTCTCTTTTGCCTTCACTGAAGAGTGAAGACAGAACCTTCTTTCCGTATCCCAAGGGTCTCTGGGTTCATCATGTTTTAAGGCCCAAAAAGAGCGAAAGGAAAATGTGTAAAGGCAAGCAAGACATGATCCCATCTCTAATACTGCAGCCAAGAGAGAAACAATCAGTTCTGGGCTACTTTTCAAAACTCTGTCTTGCACAACACAAGGCCTGCCACACAGAATGTGGAAGGGAAAATGTGAGGCATTTTGACAGAGCTGCACTCCTGAAATGAACGTCCAAATTCCGTTTTTCCTAGCTTGTTGCATACCCTTCAACATTCTTCAGATGAAAATAGGGACATTTCTCTTCTTGGCCCTCCCCTGCAGAGCAAATTCTATCAGAAGAAGGGCAAGTGTCACCAAACAGACCCGCCACCATCTTGAAAAAACCCCTTATCCCTGGTTGTTGTTGTTTTTTAATTTATTTAATCATTTTTTCAATACAAACAACAACCGCATAAGACACATACAAGAAAAACCATAATAACACTACTAACACAATTACACAATAACCTAGACAGCATCTTAAAAAGCAGAGACATCACCTTGCCAACAAAGGTCCGTATAGTTAAAGCTAAGGTTTTCCCAGTAGTGATGAATGGAAGTGAGAGCTGGACCATAAAGAAGGCTGATCACCGAAGAATTGATGCTTTTGAATTATGGTGCTGGAGGAGACTCTTGAGAGTCCCATGGACCTCAAGAAGATCAAACCTCTCCATTCTTAAGGAAATCAGCCCTGAGTGCTCACTGGAAGGACAGATCGTGAAGCTGTGGCTCCAATACTTTGGCCACCTCATGAGAAGAGAAGACTCCCTGGAAAAGACCCTGATGTTGGGAAAGATGGAGGGCACAAGGAGAAGGGGACGAGAGAGGACAAGATGATTGGACAGTGTTCTCGAAGCTACCAACATGAGTTTGACCAAACTGCAGGAGGCAGTGGAAGACAGGAGTGCCTGGCGTGCTCTGGTCCAGGAAGTCACAAAGAGTCAGACACGACTAAACGACTAAACAACAACAAAACACAATTTGACAATTCAAATTTGAATACTGCTATACCTATGACTACACCTTTTTAACAATATTTCCCCACCTCTCCTCCCCCTACTTTCCACCACTGTCCGCCTTATCGCTTAAACGTTCCTTCCAGATTTCTTCATGTTTATCCATTCTTAATTTGCGTCAACATGCAATTCGTTCGTATGTAGCTAGTCTGTCCATATTATCAATCCACGTGCTCAATGGAATCTTTTTGGGGCTCTTTTCATCAAAACAAGTTTTTTTGCTTCTAATATGGCACGGTACATCCATTATTTTCTGTTAGCCCTTGTAATCTCCCACGTTTCCAGAATATAATCTATAATTAAATTCAATCCCTGGTTTTATTTTATTCTTTGGTAGATTTACAAAAAAGCACACACCAATAAATAAATTTTCAGAAAGCATTAAACAAACACTCCCTTTTTCTTCCCTCCCAGAGTGGTCCTGCCCTCTGCCTGCCCCTCAGACCCTACATGTATTTTTCTGGAAACTTCCAGAACAGAAGAGGAATGGGGTGCCATGGAAATGTCTGTGTGGATTTTCAGTACTATTATGACCTCTATATGCAGTCCTGCACAGAAACTGGTCCTATGGCAGGTACAGTCATACCTCGGGTTAAATACGCTTCGAGTTGAGTGTGTTCGAGTTGCGCTCTGCGGCAACCCGGAAGTAACGTAGCGCGTTACTTCCGGGTTTCGCCGCTTGCGCATGCGCAGATGCTCAAAATGACGTCATGCGCAGAAGTGGCGAAAAGCGATGCGCGCATGCGCAGACATGCCGTCGCTAGATACATTTACCTCTAGATGCAAACAGGGCTCCGGAACAGATCCCGTTCGTATCTAGAGGTACCACTGTAAAAGGATAGGAGAGGAAACCTGCTGTATGAGAAGTCAAGGTTAAGACTAACTACAAAGCGCAATGAGCTCTAGGTGAGGCTGGCCGTAAGGACAGTTCAGAAACTATGATTGTTCCAGCTGCCAGGGATTCGGCACAGGCTTGGAGATTGGACTATATCGCTCTGATCCTTAATAACAGAGCTAGCCAACCATTTTTTTCTGGGCTGAACTGGGGTGCTGACATTGCAAGAGCAAAGCCCCAAACCAGAATATGTTTGGAATGGCCTTTTTTGGCTTGTGAAAACTGTTCCGCTCTGGGTGCTGCTCTCCTCTACTGCAGGGGGGCCCAAACTTTTTTCAAACAGGGCCAGATTTGATGAAGAGAACATGCGTGAGGGCCAACCAATGTTGTTATGTACTGAAGTTCTCACCTTGGGCCAGCAGGGGGATACTGTAGATAGTTCAGATCCACATATGCAAATAAGGGATCGAAAGTGATGTTCAGTGATTGGATAGTTACAGAAAGTTGTTACAGTTACATTGTACTGGAGCTCTATATAAGCAGGCTGGCTGAGCCCTTCAGTTCAGTTCTGTTCTGACCTGTGAATAAACAAGAGCTGTTTGGAGAATAGCTGTGTCGTCTGATATGTTCATCCACAACTTAACAAAAGTTGTTGAGCTTTATTTTTTAGGATTTTACCCCAGGACATATACTGCCACGGGGGCCGGATTAAATCGACCGCTGGGCCAGATTGGGCCCCCAAAACGGACTTTGCACATTCCTGCTCTACTGTCAAAGTGTTACAGCTTAGCCTCTTTTATGACGTTGCTTTCTTATTTTATGGATCTGCTTTTATTTTTTGCTATTCGTTGTGAACTGCCTTGAGTGAAAAAAGGTGGGGTTTCAAATGGTTGCAATAAATGGTGGGGGGGTGCAATGATTTTGCTCGCTCCCTTTCCCAAGTACACAATTTGCTGAAAAACCTTTTCAGCCATTCCTTCTCAAATCCCTCCTTTTCCCCCAATGCAGTTTTTCTGTGCACACTCAATAAGCATAGCACATTTCAGTTTCAAATATTCTGATTATTTCTACTGGTAGTTAATATTTTTATTTATTGACTTATTTGGGGTGGGCCAGCTGCCAACCCCCCCCCCATGTCCCTGCAGTTCCCAGCAGCTGGCATTCAGGGACTTATTGCCTCCAACCGTGGAGGTAGAACCTAGGTCTCCCAGGGTAAATAGCTGCAGATGTGAGGATGTTCTGCACAAACCTCAGCTGTGTACACACCATATACCATATTTTTCGCTCTATAAGACGCACCAGACCACAAGATGCACCTAGTTTTTGGAGGAGGAAAACAAGAAA
This sequence comes from Podarcis siculus, assembly GCA_034642415.1. Taxonomy (NCBI): domain Eukaryota; kingdom Metazoa; phylum Chordata; class Lepidosauria; order Squamata; family Lacertidae; genus Podarcis; species Podarcis siculus. Next base: position 1,835,605 of record JAXCMG010000054.1, on the reverse strand, counting down.
AAAAAAAATCTTAATCTCAGAAGCCAGAACAACAAGAGGGATCGCTGCGCAGCAAAAGCAGTGATCCCTCTTGCTGTTCTGGCTTCTGGGATAGCTGCGCAGCCTGCATTCGCTCCATAACACACACACACACACACATTTCCTCTTACTTTTTAGGAGGGAAAAAGTGAGTCTTGTAGAGCAAAAAATACGGTATTTAAAGTACCCCATGCACTGACCCTTCACACTGATTTTGGTCACATCCACGCCGTATATTTAAAGCACGTGGCTTCCCCCCAATAATTCTGGGAGCTGTAGTTCACCCTTCACAGAGCTTCTGTTCCCAGCACCCTTAAACTACAGTTTCCGGGATTCTTTCGGCAGAACCCATATGCTTCAAATGTCCGGGGTGTGTGCAGCCCCATCCGCAGTCCAGAGAAGCTGTGCAAGGGATCCTATTTGCTTGCCTGCGTGAGCTTCCCAGTGGATCGGGCCCACAGTGGAGCACGTGCGTCATGTGGAGTAAGGCGTGCCAATTGGGTGTCTTGATTTAAGTGACAGAGGGAAGGGAAGAGGTTATCCAAGCCAACATTATGCCATCAATGATGGCGCCAAAAAATGTCCTGGCAGTGGGAGAGGCCGGGAGTTGGAAGAAGGTTCTTGGCTGGCAGCCAGAGGTTGGGTGGGGAAGCCAGGGTGAGTTCAGGGACAGCAGAACGGTCTCTGTGGGAAGGGAAATAGTCAGAATATTGAAGCCAAGGGCTTTTGGTTCTTCGACATGAGTACAATTCCCTTGCAAATCCTTTTACTTTAGGCTACAAAAAACAAAGCTCCGGTGAAGGCAGGCATGTCCAAAGTCCATTTCGGAGGCCTAATCCGGCCCACCAGACAGTTTATTTCCTGGGGTAAAATCCGAAAAAAGCTCAACAACTTCAATAAAAAGCTCAACTTTGGCCGGCCCCTTAGTCGGGCCTCACGCATGTTCGCTTCATAAAATCTGGCCCTCTTTGAAAAAAGTTTGGACCCCTCTGAAAGGGATGCTTTCTAAGGCATTTTTTTTTTTTTAAGGAAACAAACATTCCTTCCTTCTATAAAAACCAACAACAACGAAACCAAGTATTGCATTTGGGGTTGGTTTGTTTTTAAATGAACAATGGGATTTGCCACCATGAGTTGTAATGGTGAACTCATGCAATGGTGAACCCCAAGGGGGGTTAGGCAAATTCGTGGAAGATAGCTTTCTTTTTTTAAAAAAAATACTTTTTATTAAATTTTCAAAAACAAAGTCAAATAAAACATAACCTCTTACATCCAGCATCTTAATGTTTTCTTATTTACCCTGCACTTTGTCGCGCTTGGACTTTCTTCCTCCCCTGCTTCGGCTTTCACAAATTAACATCCACTCTTACAGATTCTTATTTACACTCCATCCACATCACAAGATTTAGGTTAACCCTGCTACAGTTTTTAAGCTTCTACAATTATTCCGTATATACACAACAAATTTACTCCACTCCTCTTCAAACTTTGTTACTTTTTGGTATCTAATCTTATAAGTCATTTTCACCAACTCAACATATTCAGACATTTTCATCTGCCACTCCATTAATGGTGGGTTTTCCATTTCTGGGCCATGAGAATCCTAGCGGCAGTCGTAGCATACATAAATAACTTAGAATCCTCTTTTCTTACTTCATCTCCTATTATCCCTAGCAAGAAAGCCTCTGGTTTTTTTTGGAATGTATATTTAAACAGCTTTTTCATTTTGTTATATATCATGTCCCAATTTTTTTTCACTTTTTCGCATGTCCACCACATGTGGAAAAGTTCACCATCTTTTAATTTACATTTTCAGCAGGCTTTGTTGCTCACTCTATACATTTTTGCTAATTTCACTGGGGTAATATACCACCGGTACATCATTTTCTTTAAATTTTCTTTTAAGGTAGAGCACGCTGTAAACCTCATACCTTCATTCCATAGTTCCATAGCGGAAGATAGCTTTCAATGGCTACTAGTGAAGATAATAATAATAATAATAATTTTTATTTATACCCCGCCCTCCCCAGCCAAGGCCAGGCTCAGAGCGGCTTACAAGCAATAATAAAAACAAGTTGAATGATTACAACTTAAAAACAAAATTAAAATACAACATTAAAATATTGAAACATTAAAATATTAAAATGTAGCGTCATCGCAGGAGAAGAAGGAAAAGAAAAAGAAAGAGAGGGAGGGAATCAAATTGGCTCCAAGCCAAAGGCCAGGTGGAACAACTCTGTCTTACAGGCCCTGCGGAAAGAAATCAGATCCTGCAGGGCCCTGGTCTCATGAGGCAGAGCGTTCCACCAGACCGGAGCCAGAGTTGAAAAGGCCCTGGCTCTGGTTGAAGCTAATCTAACTTCCTTAGGGCCCGGGACCTCTAGGGGGTTGCTATTTATGGACCTTGAGGCTCTCCGTGGGGCAGAGACAGTCCCGTAGGTACGAGGGTCCTAGGCGGTGAAGGGCTTTAAAGGTCAAAACCAGCACCTTAAATCTGACCCTGTACTCCACCGGGAGCCAGTGCAGCTGGAAAAGCATTGGGTGAATATGCTCCCATGGCAGAGACCCCGTGAGGAGCATCACTGCAGCATTCTGCACCCGCTGGAGTTTCTGGGACAGCTTCAAGGGCAGCCCCGCGTAGAGCGAATTATAGTAGTCAAGCCTGGAGGTGACCGTTGCATGGATCACTGTGGCTTCTCAGATTGGGCAGAATGCTTCAGGACACCAGTTGCGTGGAATAGTGTGATTTCCCTCATGTCCTGCTTGTGCGGCCTTCCCATAGAAGTCCCTTAGAATCAAAAAGTTGGAAGGGACTTTGAGGATCATCAAGTCCAACCCCTCTGCAATGCAGGAATATGCAGCTGTCCCTTACGGGGATCCAACCTGCAACATTGGTGTTGTCAGCACCACGCTCTAACCCAGGCTTGCTCAACCTCGGCCCTCCAGTTGTTTTGAAACTACAATTCCCATCATCCCTGACCACTGGTCCTGCTAGCTAGGGATCATGGGAGTTGTAGGCCAGAAACATCTGGAGGGCCAAGGTTGAGGAATCCTGCTCTAACCAACTGAGCTGTCCACCTGGTCTGGTTGGTCAGTGGAGCAGATGGGCCTTTGGCTGCCTGAACCACCAGGTCTCTTAAACGGGTGACATGCAAGGATTAGAGTCGTCAGTGTGATTATCGCCAAAGTTTTGCAATCTGATTTCCAGGAATCCCACCCTCTTTGATTTGTTGTTGTTGTTTAGTCGTCTAGTCGTGTCCGACTCTTCATGACCCCATGGACCAGAGCACGCCAGGCACTTCTGTCTTCCACTGCCTCCTGCAGTTTGGTCAAACTCATGCTGGTAGCTTCAAGAACACTATCCAACCATCTCGTCCTCTGTCGTCCCCTTCTCCTTGTGCCCTCAGTCTTTCCCAACATCAGGGTTTTTTCCAGGGAGTCTTGTTTTCTCATGAGGTGGCCAAAGTATTGGAGCTTCAACTTCAGGATCTGTCCTTCCAGTGAGCACTCAGGGCTGATTTCCTTAAGAATGGATCGGTTTGATCTTCTTGCAGTCCATGGGACTCTCAAGAGTCTCCTCCAGCACCATAATTCAAAAGCATCAATTCTTCGGCGATCAGCCTTCTTTATGGTCCAGCTTTCACTTCCATACATCACTACTGGGAAAACCATAGCTTTACCCAACGCTAAAATTGAAGACAAGGCAGCTGGGGCTTCTGTTTCCTGTTTCCTCCTCGTCACCTCGGCTACCTGACCTGCAGCACACTTGAATTCTTGTTTGTTATGACAGGCGAACGAGCACAATAGGCTAAAGGAAGACTGGGAGGGAGAGGAGAAATGCTGTGTTGCCTTGCTTCCTGATTCACAGCACATCCAGGCTTCCCCTATTTTAAAGTGGATTTGGAGCTCTTGCACAAGAAAGCTGCCCTCAAAAGATTAGAGGTTTTGCAATAAAGGGGCAGGGAATATTCAGTGGAAATAGGATTTGCTTTGATGCAACGTCATCTAACCTCCCTCAGTTTTTTCAGAATGACTGCTTATTAAACGTCCAACATTATCTCCTTTCCCTGCTGACAAATCAGGATGAATGCTCAGTAAACCATCTGAAGTTGCTTCAGACACAGTGGTACCTTGGTTCTCAAACTTAATCCGTTCCGGAAGTCCGTTCCAAAACCAAAGCGTTCCAAAACCAAGGCGCGCTTTCCCATAGAAAGTAATGCAAAATGGATAAATCGGTTCCAGACTTTTAAAAACAATCCCTGAAACAGCAATTTAACATGAAATTTACTATCTAATGAGACCAGTGATCCATGAAATGAAAGCGTTAAACATTGTACTGCAGTCACACAATCAATCAATCAGTCAGTAGCTGAACTGGGTTCCACACAGTCACAAAAACAAAACAAAAACAGCCACAAAAAACGCAAAATAAATAGCAAAAACAGACAGACGTCAGCATAACGGAAGTGTGGCATTCAAATCGGAAGCATAACACTCAAACCGGAGCACGTTTGGCTTCCGAAAAAAAGTTCACAAACCAGAACAGCTACTTCCAGATTTGCAGTGTTTGGGTTTCCAAGTTGTTTGAGTCCCAAGGCGTTTGAGAACCAAGGGACCACTGTATAAAGGTGGAGACATCTGGCGCCCTTGATATTTTCTTATAGGAGCAACCAAGGATTTATTTATTTATTTTACTATTTTTGGTTGAGGAGGATGTGGCAGAACGGACTGCACCACTTCAGTCTACAGGTGAATTTCCCCTTTTGTCCAATGAAAACAAAGAAAAAGAAACCTCTTTGCAAGAGAAAACTAGCACATCAGTTCTGTGCCACCTGTGCTAGCATTCTACCCACAGGGAACTTTTAATGTAGGGAAGCCTTTAAACAGGTGAACCTCTGGGTACAGTCTAAAACGACATGGTTCATGCAAATCTCTGATCTGCAGAGAATATTGGGGTGTGCATTGACAAAAGGCATCCCCACCTGTGGCCCTCAGAATTTCACCTCATTCTCTAGCATATGCGGCCTAGGACCCTCGTACTTACGGGACCGCCTCTCCTGGTATGTCCCGCAAAGGACCCTAAGGTCCATGAATAATAATAGCTTAAAGCAGTGTTTCCCAACCGGTGTTCCGCGGCACACTAGTGTGCCGCGAGATGTTGCCTGGTGTGCCGCGAGCGAGTCCAAAAAAGGTTGGGAAACACTGGTTTCTCTTTCAAAAAGGAAACGTGGGTTAAAGCGGCGCCGCCGCCTCCCACTCACTTTCCTGCTCTGGCTTCCCTAACAGTTTTCCGAGTTGCGTCACTGGATCCAGCCCCCTTTTCCACATGTGACACGGGGCTGGAGGGAGGGAAAGAGGGCTTTACGTCGCGCACAAAGGCAGCCTCCTAGAAGCGCTCTGGGCCGGCGCCGTTTCGCCGAAGGCGCCGGAGGACCCCCACCCTCAGCTCCTTCAGAAAGGAAGCCCCGCCCCTCGGCTCCCTACGCCGCCAGGCAGCTCAGCTGACTGACGAGGACGTTCTGCGGCGGCGGCCGCCGCACAACCACCGCAGTTGCTGGCAGCGTCCGCAGCGCAATAAGTAACAGTGCCTGGTGCTGCCAACTCTTTCTCTCTCTCTCCCGCCCCGCCCCCAAGCTCTCGCGCGCCCAGCGTCAACATCGCCGCACGCAGCTTCCCGAGCTCGAGGCCAGCCACTGCACGCACGCGCCGGCTCGTCATCGGCTCCGGTTGTTGCCTTTCTCCGCCGAGGTCGGTGGACCCCGAGCCTAGGCTTCCTTCCCGCACCCCGCTTTCCGAAGACCGCACACCAGTTGGGCCAGTACATATTCCCCTCCCGTGACTGGAGTGGAATAGCCCTTTCTCTTCTTCCCCAACCCTTGTCGTTGGAGGAGTCCCTCAGTCCCTCGCTTTGCTGCCTCCTCCCCCCCCCACCCCCAAAGCTTGGAGGTTCCCCGGCAAGGGGGAGGGGAAAAAATTGAAAGTTACACTTTCGTGCGTCCCTCCCGGCGTGACGCTGCGCGCTGACGTCACGGGGCTGTAATGGTGGTGTGCCTCGAGATTTTTTTCATCAAACAAGTGTGCCTTTGCCCAAAAAAGGTTGGGAAACACTGGCTTAAAGATCCCGGGCCCTAAGGAAGCCAGACTATCCTCCACCAGGGCCAGGGCCTTTTCAGTGATGGCTCCGACTTGGTGGAATGCTCTGTCCCACAGGACTAGGGCCCTGCAGGACTTGATCTCCTTCCGCAGGGCCTGTAAGACAGAGCTATTCCACCTGGCCTTTAATCTGAATTAGCCTGATCCTCTATTCCCTTTTCCCGTTCCACTTCTATGAAGAAACCCTTTCTGGGACCCCACATTTAAATTCTTCCCTGGTCTCCTTGCTGGCCTTAGTAGGACCAACTTGTGTGCTGACTGGGATGGTTTTTTTCCCTTCCTCCCGTCCCAAATGACTCCTGAATTTTTGAATTTTATTGATATTGTTGCTGCATTTTATTTTATTTTTTTTTTGCTGTTTTTAAGTTGCATTTTAATCAATGTTTTATATTTGCTGTTAGCCGCCCTGAGCCAGGAAGGTAAAAGGTAAAGGGACCCCTGACCATTAGGTCCAGTCGTGACCGACTCTGGAGTTGCGGCGCTCATCTCGCTTTATTGGCCGAGGGAGCCGGCGTACAACTTCCGGGTCATGTGGCCAGCATGACTAAGCTGCTTCTGGCAAACCAGAGCAGCGCATGGAAACGCCGTTTACCTTCCCGCCAGAGCGGTACCTATTTATCTACTTGCACTTTGACGTGCTTTCAAACTGCTAGGTTGGCAGGAGCAGGGACCGAACAATGGGAGCTCACCCTGCCGTGGGGATTCGAACTGCCAACCTTCTGATCAGCAAGTCCTAGGCTCTGTAGTTTAACCCACAGCGCCACCCTTCTGAGCCGGGAAGGGCGGGGTATAAATAAAATTTTATTATTATTAAAATTATTATAGCATGTGTAGACTGGACCTTACGAAGCTCTCTTGCCCGAAAGAGAAGAAAGTGTGAGCATGAGAACAGAAGACAAAGCAATAGGGTGAAAAGGAGCAGGATGAAGGGGGACGAGAGCGCACACTTAGAGCAGTTTAATTGTGTTGAGCCAAAGCCCTACCTTACACCTGGAGGTCACCCCCGAGTCCCAAAGGAAATGGAAATTTTGCATTCGGCTCGGCAGGAGCGCTTTCCTACCACTTTCTTCTTTCAGATGATACTGGAGACAGAAGGGAAATAACCGCCGTGTTAATCTGCCGCGGCAGGGAAGATGGATGGAAACACTCGCTTAGCAATTTGCAAAGCTGTGCAAGCAAATCCCAGCCCCTAGGATGAGTGTGGGTCAGCGCTGGTGTGGAAGAGGAAACCGCAAGGCAGGCAGACTATTCGACGTTGCATCCTTTTACATAATTAGGGCTGGGAGGTAGAGGTCTCCCAAGAGGTACGGGAAGGAACCGGAGAAGTTTGTCCCCTCCCACCCCCCGTCCAGCAGGCCTAGGATTAAATTAGACTTAAATATATAAATAAAAAAATGTACTATAAGAAAGGTAAAGAAATTGGAAGACGACTGTAATATTGTATTATGAAATAATGATATTGGAAACTGCTACATTCAAATTAAGAGGAAATTCAGATGGAGGAGATTAGAGGAAGTCAACTAAAATGTTTATGAAAATGGATTCTAATTAATTAATTGAGTTTCTTTTTTTCTGTTTAGGTATTTTAAGTTTGTTATTCTTTTTTTCTTCTTTTTCGCTTGTCTATTGTGTTGTTGCATATTTTCTTTTTTGTTATGTCTATTGAAAATTAATAAATATTATTGTAAAAAAAAAGAAAAGGTGTGCGCGTGTGATGTCAAATGCCTGCATTGCTGCGGTAGCTCTTCTACTTCCCCAACTCTGCAGCCAGTGAGGCACCCTTTTCCGCAGGGAGGGGCTGGGACTCGGAGGCAGAGAATCTCTCTGCCTCCACGTCTGAGGGCTCCCCCCCCCCCCGAAAAGGGTGCCTAGCTGACTGGCTGCGGAGGACAGAGCTGAACTTTCTCGGAGGCAGCATCGCAGCATCTGCCTGCCGGCTGCGCTCATTGACTTTGTGGGTGCCCCCGTCCCCACAATTATATTATTCTGGGTGCCCAAGCATCCATGGCCCCCTGGAGTTGGCTCCTATGTCGCTGAAAAAATTAATCGGGATAAATGCTCTATGAACAGATAGCCTGAAAGCAAACCAGGCTATAGAAAGACATCTTTAGGTCTGCTTTGAAATTATACTTTGGCTACTGCCTGCTTAAAGGTAAAGGTAAAAGGACCCCTGACCATTAGGTCCAGTGGTGACCGACTCTGGGGTTGCGGCGCTCATCTCGCTTTATTGGCCGAGGGAGCCGGCGTACAGCTTCCGGGTCATGTGGCCAGCATGACTAAGCTGCTTCTGGCGAACCAGAGTAGCATGGAAACGCCGTTTAACCTTCCTGCCAAAGCAATACCTATTTATCTACTTGGACTTTTGACATGCTTTCGAACTGCTAGGTGGGCAGGAGCTGGGACCGAGGAACGGGAGCTCACCCTGTCGCGGGGATTCAAACTGCCGACCTTCTGATCGGCAAGCCCTAGGCTCTGTGGTTTAACCCACAGCGCCACCTGCGTCCCACTGCCTGCTTAAAGGCACTGGAATAGACTTGAGGAAACCCATTAGGCTTTCAGTCCTGTTATCAAGTAGCATCTTTCAATGAACGATATAAAGCAGGGATGCCCAAACTTTTTAAAACTTAAGTGAAGTGACCATGCGTGAGGGCCGACCAAAGTTGTTGAGCTTTTTAAAAAAGTTGTTCAGGGGGGATTTTGCCCCAGGAATTTGAGGTTTTGCTCCTGGGGAAAATAGCACCTGGTTTATGCACTCTCCAAACTCTCACTAGCCATTAAGGACCCACAGAGGAACCCCGTCATAGCTGGTAGGATCCCAGTTAGAGAACCACAGGAATATTTTCAGGACTACCCAGTACTGGCTCTGTTGGTGTCTACCCTATTTCCGTATGGCAAGCTCACAGTCATTTGTCTTGCCCTGTGTTTGAAGGGACCATGCACAGAAACAATCTCAGTTCTAAAAGGCAGCCCCGATGCTCTTTCCTGGGTTTCAGCTACGGCATGCAGCGTCAGCAAAGTAGTGCAAACATACCTGCTTGCAGCGCCGAGGTCACGGCAGGGCAAATTTTTATAGGTCTTCGGCAGGTCCTGAAGCAGTTGCTTGAACAGCAAAGGAACAGCTGTTTCTAGTCCAAGATTGGTCTTTCTGGAGGAAACTCTTCTTTCTACTGTGGCATAGGAGGCATGTGGGTGGGGTTAGGGTGGGTGTTGGAATGCTATAGAACACCATCAATTATGGACAGGCCAAAATAGCTCCCAAGAGACTTGTTCAGATGGTGTAAATTATTATAGCATCACAGCTGTTCCTAAACCTGCGCACAGAGCCAGGCTGCATTTGGACAGCTTGCTCTCTAATTTGGGGGTTGTCGACCTCACACTGTGGGTGTCATGGCACCTGGGAAGGCCTTTGCAGGTGTCCCGGGGTCTAAACTTTCATTTAAAATAAATGTGAGGCTCTTGGCCTCCTAGGAAGAAAGTTACAAAGCAAACTGTAGAGGCACCCTTCGAAGTAATCTAAGAGAAATGAGCCCGCCCTGGCTGTTGGGGTGTTTGGCCAATGAGTGAAATCAGAGTTATGATTGACAAGTGAGTTGTTTGGACAGCATGCAATAGGGATCCCAGGGGTCCCAAAATTATTCTCTTACCCCCTGACCTTAAGTGCACTTTTCCTGCTAATCTCCATAGCTTGCCCTTCTGTTTCTTCCTAGCAACTGGGCTCCATCTCCCCTATGGTAGTTTCATCTGTGACTAGATACTCCCTAGAAGTTGCAGTGGTACCTTGGGTTACATACGCTTCAGGTTACAGACTCTGCTAACCCAGAAATAGTGCTTCAGGTTAAGAACTTTGCTTCAGGATGAGAACAGAAATCATGCTCCGGCGGCAGCAGGAGGCCCCATTAGCAAAAGTGGTGCTTCAGGTTAAGAACAGTTTCAGATTAAGAATGGACCTCTGGAACGAATTAAGTACTTAACCCGAGGTACCACTGTATTTTCTGCAAATACTACTTCTGTACAGTAGTTGCAGGTTGATGTTTAAGAATCCCCTCTCCAGATGGGGAAAGGGGAACATTTGCAAAAAGTCTTAGTTATGTCCCGTGTTGTGCAGGAGCTGATGCCCAGGCCCTCATCAAGTACTCACTGTATAGCATAGCTGTCAACGTTTCCCTTTCTTAAAGGGAAATTCCCTTATTCTGAATAGGATTCCTTGTAAGAAAAGGGAAAAGTTGACAGCTATGCTGTATAGATAACTTATACTTATCTATTTCAGAAGTAAGTCTCTTTGTGCTTAATGGGGCTCACTCCCAGGTAAGCAGGCAGTTTGGTTTAGGAGTGGCACTGGGGAAAACAAGACTCTTGTGCCTTTAACAGATTTATCTTTGCCATCGGGACCAGCAAGACACCGCTGCCTTCCTATTTATTTATTTAGTCATTGTATTTATATCTCACCTTTTGCTCCAAGGAGGCCTACATGGGTCTCCCTCCCTTCAGAACATCCCTGTCAGGTAAGTTAAGCTGAGAGGCAATGACTGGTCCATTGGTCATCCAGCAAGGTTTGTGGCTGAGTGAAGATTTGAACCCTGGTCTCCCGGGTCCTAGCCCTGCACTCTAACCACTATCCCACACTGGGGACTCAGTTATACAGCTGCAAATAAAATGTTTTAGGTGTGTTGCAAAGTGCAATATACAAATGTGACACTAGATGGCGACAGTGAGCTATGGCAATTTCAATGTATTTTTCAAAACTTTTTTTTTAAGCATTTTCACAGCATTTTTTTATATGTGTGAAGATTCCACCTGGGTCTCTTGGCAAGTGTGAGGTTGTCCAGGGGCAGAAAGTGGAAAATCAGCAATGACTATATTCTTCCTGTGTTATGTCATGCCACCCCCACCCCCGGGCAGTAATTTTGTGGCTGGTGCCCTCAGCGCTCACTCACAATTTGAAATGTGCCCCCCAGAACATCCTCTCCTTGGAAAGTCACCAGGCATTCGCCCTTGTGACATTTCAGTACCAGGCTAAGATAAAACCAGTGATTTTGCCCTGGGTTCTTCTGGGATGCAAGCCCACTCCTAGGTTTTGTGCTGTAATTTTAAAATTATAATTTTCACCTGCTCTTATTCATTTTGCTGGGAGTATTGTTGTTGTTTTACATACTGTAACCCACTCTGAGATTTTGAATGCAGGGCAGGCTAAAAATATTCTGGAACAAATAAATGAATAGTTTGAGGAAAGAACAATTGGACTCTTTGTTGCCCGAAGCCGCAGGACGAAGCAATCTTGGTAACACTAAGCAGGTCTGGTCAGATCTGAGGAACCCTGTCCCCAAACACCTTGAGTTTCATGGAAGAATGGCAGGATGCTCATTGATACGTACTGTATTTTTCGCTCTACAAGACGCACTTTTCCCCTCCTAAAAAGTAAGGGGAAATGTGTGTGCGTCTTATGGAGCGAATGCAGGCTGCGTGGCTATCCCAGAAGCCAGAACAGCGAGAGGGATCACTGCGCAGCTCTCCCTCTTGCTGTTCTAGCTTCTGGCTTAGGCCCTCTGTCCCTTCCCCCATCGCCCAGAAAAGCCCCCAAGATCCGCGCTCCCTTTAAAGAGCCATGCAGAGTGTGTGTGTGGCTCTTGGGGGCTTTTCCCCGTGGAGAGAGAAGGGCAGCCCATCAGTGACAGAATGCATATAGGCCCTGCTCAGCGCTCCCTTTAAAGAATATATTTTTTCTTGCATTCCCCCTCTAAAAACTAGGTGCATCTTATGGTGCGAAAAATACGGTAAAGAAAACTGCACATTTGCTAGAAGATTATCGCCGGCAGGAATCCTCTGAGGCAAAGCAGAAGCTGTCCAGTTCTGCCTTGCCTCCTTGCACAAAATGCCATGGCAGCAACCACAATGCAAAGATCCGCATGAGTCCCAAGACAAAATGCTGCAACATGGAGGGCTTCTTGTTTTGGATTCCAGCCATTCCTTTTCCATTACCCCATTTTCTCCCCTTCAGTCAACGGTTGGTTGGGATTCCCTGGCCACTGAGCATGCTCAGTCCTTTGCTGTTTTGCCCCCATTCCCGCTTTAAGCCCCCACCTCCCACCGCAAAAAAAAAAAAAGATTTTTGCAGACTTCTAAGTCTCCCCAAGGGATGCAGGTGGCGCTGTGGGTTAAACCACAGAGTCTAGGACTTGCCGATCAGAAGGTCGGCGGTTCGAATCCCACGATGGGGTGAGCTCCCGTTGCTTGGTTCCAGCTCCTGCCAACCTAGCAGTTTGAAAGCACGTCAAAGTGCAAGTAGATAGCGCTCCGGCGGGAAGGTAAACGGCGTTTCCGTGTGCTGCTCTGGTTTGCCAGAAGCGGCTTAGTCATGCTGGCCACATGACCCGGAAGCTGTACGCCAGCTCCCTCGGCCAATAAAGCGAGATGAGCACCGCAACCCCAGAGTCGGCCACGACTGGACCTAATGGTCAGGGGTCCCTTTACCTTTACCTTAAGTCTCCTCAAGCCTACCTGATACTTCCCTCTCCTTCATGGGTGGTGCCATTTTGCTTATATGTGGAGCAAAACTCACAGCCTGAACATTGGAAACAAAAGGGATTATAGCACCCAGTAGTCAAAGCTCTTATTTGGCATTTCGCTCCAGGAAAGCATCCTGCAGAACTAGCTGAGATCAGTATTTTCCCCATGCTCAGGTCTACTTCCGGCGTAGCTTGAGAGTCTGCGTGTTCTTACAACAGAATGGCTCTTTGCCCAGCAAACAGCATCCACCCTAAAGAACAACAACAGTAATCCTACCTGATCTCTCCCTGAGCCATTTGCAGCACAAAAAATGTGGTTTATGCTCAATCTGGAACCATTCAGACCCGTCTTCAGCATACTGCTTTCAGTCTAGGTCCTGCTGTCCACAAGGTACTGAGTGGTTACTTGATACACCTCCGATCTGCACCGTTTCCCCCCTGCACACGCCCCAGATAACATGAAGAAAGAAGTCGTGGTTGTGATTTGCGAGCTTGGTGTGCACCTACCTACAAGGTTATTGGCAGGTGTGGCTACACCCCACCCGTTGCTGGGACCGCCTATAAACATTTTCCAATGGACAGACTGCAGAGTAATGCAGAATCTGCAATGAACTTTTACGATCAGAATGAAGTCAGATTCTTAAGTCAGTAAGTGCTTTTCTGGGGCAAAAATGATCCAAAAGAAGAAGAAGAAGAAGAAGAAGAAGAAGAAGAAGAAGAAGAGTTTGGATTAGATATCCCGCTTTATCACTACCCTAAGGAGTCTCAAAGCAGCTAACATTCTCCTTTCCCTTCCTCCCCCACAACAAACACTCTGTGAGGTGAGTGGGGCTGAGAGACTTCAGAGAAGTGTGACTAGCCCAAGGTCACCCAGCAGCTGCATGTGGAGGAGCGGAGACGCGAACCCGGTTCACCAGATTACGAGACTGCTGCTCTTAACCACTACACCACACTGGCTCTAGAAAAGGCTAAGGAGTAAACCCTACACAAATCCAGAATACAGTCCCTAAGGTGTTTGGATGGTGCCTTGTAGGCCTCCTTCCGGCAACTCCTGCAGCCAAGCGTATTGCTCTGCTTTCCTGTGGACCACACCAGCAAGGCTGAGAGGGCGATCTTGTTGTGTGGGCAGCCCAGGACCTCCATACACACTGCCCAGGCTTGCACCTCAGGGTGGTGGAGGAGGAGTTTGGATTTGATATCCCGCTTTATCACGACCCTAAGGAGTCTCAAAGTGGCTAACATTCTCCTTTCCCTTCCTCCCCCAAAATACGCACTCTGTGAGATGAGTGAAGCTGAGAGACTTCAGAGAAGTGTGACTGGCCCAAGGTCACCCAGCAGCTGCATGTGGAGGAGTGGAGACGCAAACCCATTTCCCCAGATTATGAGTCCACCGCTCTTAACCACTACTCCACTGTGTGTGCACTGTGTAGAATAAAATAATCACGCAGTTTCCACTGATTCCAGAATAAAATGTCATGTGTACATGCTATACCTTTAAAGTTTACCTCTCGCAAAGTAAAGTGCCCATAATCATTTGAGGGAAGGAATGAGCTGTGAATACAGTGGTACCTCTGGTTACGTACTTAATTCTTTCCGGAGGTCCGTTCTTAACCTGAAACTGTTCTTAACCTGAAGCACCACTTTAGCTAATGGGGCCTCCCGCCGCTGCGCCGTGATTTCTGTTCTCATCCTGAAGCAAAGTTCTTAACCCGAGGTACTATTTCTGGGTTAGCGGAGTCTGTAACTTGAAGCGTATGTAACTTGAAGCGTATGTAACCCGAGGTACCACTGTAATGCTCAAAGGTATGGTGTGTACACAGCCTTCGACTTTTAGACAAGGGTTTTGTCATGGCATCTCTGACCCTCCGATGCAACAAAGGGGGTTTTGGATGCCAAAAATACATTGTATTCCTGAACCACATTGAAGAGGTCTTTAAAAAAATAAGAAAATACAATAGAAAGGAAACAGCAGGTGGCAAGGAAATGAAAAAGTATATTTCCATGCAAATGATAGACCCAGGACAGCTGGGTAGTGAGGTCTATTGAAAAGCAAATTACTTTGGAGGCGTCAGTTGTTAGGTTATTTTCCTCACAATATCCTGAAGTAAAATGAGAGAGAAAAAGAACACAGATGGGGAAACAGCCTTCCAAGGAAAAGAAGCGCCCTTTTTAGCTATATGACCTTGTAACTTCAGATAACGCGCCTTCAATCCATAGGAACACAGGAAGGTCAGACCTACCTTGAGATACCAAGAGATTGAATGAGAGATATTCTGCATACAGAACAGATGCTCTACCGCTGCGCTGAAGCCCTGCCTCTCCGTTTGCAACTGGCATAACTCCTGAGCTGCCAATTTTGAACAAAACAGCAAGGGCAATAAAAAAGTGACACATTAATCCGAGGAATAATACATTCAAAATCCTAACCAAAGTTATATTTTACCCAACAGAACTCTGTTATCATCATTATCCTTGTACAATAAGTACACAAAGCATTTTACAGGACAATTTACACACACAAAAACCAAGTCCGTGCCTTGGAAGAACTTAAATCTGCTAAAAGTGGAGGACACAACAGAGACGAGGGAGAAGGCATGGTGCAAGCACAGTGACCTACTTAAGCTGCAATCCTAGCTCCATTTACCTTGGACTTACTTACAGGTTGACATATATAGAATAGCAGTAGGAGGCTACATTTCAGGTAAAGGGTAAAGGGACCCCCGACCATTAGGTCCAGTCATGACCAACTCTGGGGTTGCGGCGCTCATCTCGCTTTATTGGCCAAGCACAGCTTCCAGGTCATGTGGCCAGCATGACTAAGCCGCTTCTGGCGAACCAGAGCAGCGCACAGAAACACCGTTTACCTTCCCGCCAGAGCAGTACCTATTTATCTACTTGCACTTTGACGTGCTTTCGAACTGCTAGGTTGGCAGGAGCTGGGATTGAGCAACGGGAGCTCACCCCGTTGCAGGGATTCGGACTGCCGACCTTCTAATCCCTAGGCTCTGTGGTTTAACCCACAGCGCCACCCGCGTCCCTACATTTCAGTTAGGAGTAACTAAAGCATGGGTCGGCAAACTAAGGCCCGGGGGCGGATCAGGCCCAATTGCCTTCAGAAACCGGCCCGTGGACTGTCCATGGATCGGTGTGGGGATTCTGTTCTTTCGGGCTGCGCCATTTTTCCCTGGTGCCATTCCATTTCCCCCCCACACACACCACAACTCCTCCCTCCCTCCTCCCGGCTTCTCCCTGCCCTGCCTAGAGGAGGAAAGGGGCTGGGCTGAGCTGGCTGAGCGCCACTTTAAGCAGCCCCTCTCCGGAGCCAGCCCTTTTGCGCCGCTCATCTTCCCCCCACCACCACCGCTGCCCTGGTGCTCCTGTGGGCCAGAGAGCAGAGCAGATGTGCTCCCTCTGCCTACCCATAAGAAGCAGTGGCGGCGGTGGCAGCCCCTGGGAAGGTAAGTACAGGGGCTGGGGCTGGGGGTGCTAAGGAGGACTATTTGCCCCTCCCGGTGCCGCTTCTCTTGCCTGCCACAAGATCTGAGGGACAGTGGACCGGCGGCCTGTGGCTAAAAAAAATTGCGGACCCCTGGACTAAAGCATAGCTCCTATCCAAGTTTACTCAGAGTTTAATGAGATTTCCTCCCAAGTCATTATTTAGAGGATTGTCATGAAATTAAAAGACGCCTGCTTCTTGGGAGGAAAGCAATGACAAACCTAGACAGCATCTTAAAAAGCAGAGACATCACCTTGCCAACAAAGGCCCGTATAGTTAAAGCTACGGTTTTCCCAGTAGTGATGTATGGAAGTGAGAGCTGGACCATAAAGAAGGCTGATCGACGAAGAATTGATGCTTTTGAAATATGGTGTTGGAGGAGACTCTTGAGAGTCCCAAGGACTGCAAGAAAATCAAACCTCTCCATTCTTAAGGAAATCAGCCCTGAGTGCTCACTGGAAGGACAGATCCTGAAGCTGAGGCTCCAATACTTTGGCCACCTCATGAGAAGAGAAGACTCCTTGGAAAAGACCCTGATGTTGGGAATGATGGAGGGCACAAGGAGAAGGGGACGACAGAGGACGAGATGGTGGGACAGTGTTCTCGAAGCTACCAGCATGAGTTTGACTAAACTTGGGAGGCAGTGGAAGAAAGGAGTGCCTGGCGTGCTCTGGTCCATGGGGTCACGAAGAGTCGGACACGACTAAACGACTAAACAACAACAACAAAGCCTTACTAACACACTTTTGTTTGAGAATCTGTTCCATCGAACAAGGAATCGAGCCAACACTTACCTGGGAGAACAGGTGACTTCTTGGTGTCTGTAGTTGAAAATTAATCTGACCTGCTGCTCTGACAACTCAGCTTCGATCCAAAAGCTGTAAAATAAACACAGTGCTAATGCACTTGCAGCTAAGAAATGATTAATTTCCTCTTTCTAGCCTCACCAGGAAAACTGGTGCTAGTACATTCTGAGTTTTAAAAGAAATGTATTTGCATTAGCAGCTGAGGTACCCATTAAATAGTTGATTCATGGATAAACGAGGTGACACCATCTTTGGCTCTGACTAATGGCAAGTAATCTAAAACAGCTGACAAAGGCAATTTGGGTCAGTAAGCTGTGGGTCCACTCCCAAAGTCTGATCCCACTAATGCAACTCAATCTCTTCAAGCCTGATAAACTGACTAATCTATGACCAACTCTGAAGAAGATCCAAGTAAATAAATTGTCACTTTTGATCAACATACAAGCGTAAGTGAACTTTTTAGTTAATGTTAGGTTGAGATTTTGAAAGCTCTTAGGATACTGGCCTATGGATCTTGCCTTAAAATTAACCAGGTTGTTGACAGCCTAATCAGTTGCTGGGGGAAATAGTAAATCTAGATCTGTATCTGTAGTTAATAAAAGAATTGGCTGGCTCCCTAGCATGGGGTAAACACTCTCTCCAGCAAAAGAGAACCCCTAGCAGAGTTCAAAGACACAAAATCATGCAACACAGTGAAGTGTGAGGAATATAGGCTGTTAGACCCTTTAACTACCCCATTCTAGTCCACTTACAGTGCTTCCCGTCTCACAACGAGCATATCACACCATTAGTAAGTTTAAATGCTTTACTTACAAATGCCAAAGGTCAGATTCATGTGTGATTCCATGCAGCAGCCAGAAGAACACAGGTAGAAAGCTTGGGAGACAAATTATAGTGGAAAAGCACACAGCCTGATCTTGTAGCAATCTAATTCAGGCACTCAGTGAGTTCACATAATGAAAGAGAATGAACAAAGGAGGAAACATAATTTTCTTCATTCCAGGTGAGGGGCATGACCTAGCTGAGCCTAGGAATACAATTCTGTGGTCATGACCTCTTCATGCGTTAATTAGCCCTAAGCTCGCTAGTCATGTTTGAATACAGCATGACATGGCAGTGAGCCCTAGTAGAAAGCACAGCTCACAGCAACATCTGGAGGGCAAATGGCTCCCCACGCCTATCCCAGAGAAATTGAGGCTTTAGCAGGCATCTGACTTGAATTTCAATTGCTTTTATGTATGTATGTGCTGATGTTCTTTTATATTGTTATTAATGGCTTAGATTAGAATGTAAATGGCTTTGCGATGCCTCGTGGGAAGTAATTCATGTAATAATTATGATGATAATTGCACTCTAGCAACTGTAGGGAAGATGGTTGTTAAACCCACTTGCACTACCAGGAATTCAGCCAGTGGGACTTGCCTTTAAAGAGAACATTTAAGCCAGGGATCAGCAAACCTTTTCAGCAGGGGGCCGGTCCACTGTCCCTCAGACCTTGTGGGGGGCCAGACTAGACTTTGGGGGGAAATGAACAAATTCCTATGCCCCACAAATAACCCAGAGATGCATTTTAAATAAAAGCACACATTCTACTCATGTAAAAACATGCTGATTCCTGGACCGTCTGCGGGCTGAATTTAGAAGGCGATTGGGGCCGGATCTGGCCCCCGGGCCTTAATTTGCCTACCCATGATTTAAGCAGCGCTGTATCTCACCTGCGTCTTCAGTTTACACCCCACATTGTAAGCAGCGTACACAGTTCAGAAGCTTAGAGTTCTGCTACAGAATAAAGTGGGGCCCACTGCAACAAATTGTTGCAGGGTTGACTGCTCCTGTTCTGGATACTCCTTCCCCTTCCTTCCCAGTTTTCTGCTTCCCCTGTTCAGCAGTCAGCGGGCCACTGAAAATGCTCTGTCTTCATTGTGCTTTTTCGGGGGGAAGGGTTGGGGCTCCTCAGGGACTTTGGTTCCCCAAAGACATAGTATATTTTGTACTTCTGCAAACCTCAGGGTTCTCCTGAGCCTGCTGCTACCTCCCTCTTGTGCGTAGGATGCTGTTCTGGTTACATAAAGATCCACACAGATAATTGATGAGTGTGCCATTGGTATATGTAATGACTGCCAATGTCCCTTTCATTAGCATCCACAGGAGGCTTGTTACAGTTCTGTCCCTGCCACACTGCTGTGTAGTTTTTGAGTGGGCAATGTACAGTTGGAGACAAAGAATGGGCTCGACTTAGCTGGCATGGCACAGCTTTCAACAAAGGAGCATCTCAGTCACGGCAGCTTTCTCTTCTAAGCAACAAGTAGTACAATCAGTTTCAAAAGGTCCCCCCAACCTTCACTCCCAGGCCCAAATTTCAGTTCCTTTGTGTCACAAACCCTGAAGTACATGGCTTGTCTTACCAATATAGTAAAATCTGTACCTGGGGCAGCTGGGCGGCACTTTAAACTGCTTCACATAACCGTGTGCTCCTCCATAAAAAAAAAAAAAAATGCAGTTGCACCTAGAAAGCAGCTTTCTTTCTTTCTTTCTTTCTTTCTTTCTTTCTTTCTTTCTTTCTTTCTATATAGAAAGCAGCTTTCAAAGGACAAGGGTTAGCGAGATGAACCCTTAAATGGTATGCTACTTCTCTCTGTAGGGGACGCGGGTGGCGCTGTGGGTTAAACCACAGAGCCTAGGACTTGCCGATCAGAAGGTCGGCGGTTCGAATCCCCGCGACGGGCTGAGCTCCCATTGCTTGGTCCCAGCTCCTGCCCACCTAACAGTTCGAAAGCACATCAAAGTGCAAGTAGATAAATAGGTACCGCTCTGGCGGGAAGGTAAACGGCGTTTCCGTGCGCTGCTCTGGTTCGCCAGAAGCGGCTTAGTCATGCTGGCCACATGACCTGGAAACTGTATGCCAGCTCCCTCGGACGATAAGACGAGATGAGCGCTGCAACCCCAGAGTCGGCCACGACTGGACCTAATGGTCAGGGGTCCCTTTACCTTACTTTTCTCTGTATAGGACATTTTTTAATACTGTGGAACATTCCATTACATCAGGAATGAGGAACCTGCGACCTCTCAGTTGACGCTGAGCTCCAACTTCCATCAACCCCAGCTAGCATAGCCAAAGGTCATGAATGATGGGCGATGGAGTCCAAAAAGTTCTGGAGGGCCACAGGAAGCTCCGTGCCCTTCCATAATTTAAATGAAACATCACTTGCAGTCTGAGGTGGTTTAACATATCAGCTAGCAGGAGGTCTAAGACAAGGTGCAGGCTTAGTAGAAGCTCCTCAGGGTTGCAAGAATAATCTTTCCCCAGTTGTGATTCTTTCCTTGGAGATGCAGGGGCTGGAATCCTGGACCTCAGATATACAAATAACAGCATCTTCTGTCGAAGTCGGAAGGGATAGAGTGAAAGGGAGAGCCATCCCTAACACCTTAACTCCTGGAACATCCTTTACCTTAGATCAGATCTATGGCAGCACAAATGAAATCAAAGAAGATGTATGCTTTTGTAACATCTGGGAATATATTGGTCTGTACTCCAACTGCTGTTGCTTACTTTTCGTTATCTAACCCTCCTCCTTTCTGCCAGCTGTCCTTTATTGAAGAAACCACACCTTGTGGATGTTCCAAAACTTTATTCACATCATTGCTATTTATTTATTTTTATAGGTCAAGCGAAGCATTTTTGGCATCCATAAGCTGTTTTTAAGATACAGCAGAGGAACCGAGTTGGGAAATTGTGTGGGGGGTGTTGGTGGTTTCTTGGTCTGTTTTTGTAGTTTTTGTTTTTAATCTTCTACGTTTCAGAAGGCCAGCTGTAGCACAAACTGTGACTTGGGGAAATTACCACATAGGCTAGGATCTTCAGCTGGTGTGTCTTGGCCCAGTTCCATCTTTACATCAGTGTAAAAATGAGCCACTTTCCAGCATCTTAGGACTTGTACATTGACAGGGGGGGAAAGCATGCCGGTTTGAAAATTAAGGGAGGTAGTAGGGAGAAGCTCCATAAATCAGTTGGGAACATTGATTTGTGAACTGATACTAGGACTTAAGTTGATGAGGTACGCCAGCTGCTATGCTGCTCCAGTGTTATAAGCCATATCAACACGCTGGGTACACGGGCAGATCTTCCATGAAAAAAGAGCTTTGCCTTGTGGCGTATGTAAGAAGCAGTTCTTTATGTCCATAATGCAATCACTGAACACATACCAGGCCTCCTGAGACTCAGGCTGCATGCACACCGTCCATTTACAGAACCTGGAACCATGGCTTGCTAAGGGTGCTCAAGATTGCTAGGTGCTTGGGATTGTTAGGGATACAGGTCCCAGGATTCTTGTCATGTGCTTTAAATGTATTGTTGCACACCACCCCAGTCTCCAAGCGGTGTGAGATCCCAGGGGTTGCGGGTGCCTATCCAGGGTTTGTGTTTGTTATACGAATCCCAAGGTCTAAAATATAGATAATTGCGCAAGGTAAACACACATACACCTTGCCAACAAAGGTCCGTATAGTTAAAGCTATGGTTTTCCCAGGAGTGATGTATGGAAGTGAGAGCTGGACCATAAAGAAGGCTGATCACCGAAGAATTGATGCTTTTGAATTATGGTGCTGGAGGAGACTCTTGAGAGTCTCATGGACTGCAAGAAGATCAAACCTATCCATTCTGAAGGAAATCAGCCCTGAGTGCTCACTGGAAGGACAGATCCTGAAGCTGAGGCTGCAATACTTTGGCCACCTCATGAGAAGAGAAGACTCCCTGGAAAAGACCCTGATGTTGGGAAAGATGGAGGGCACAAGGAGAAGGGGATGACAGAGGACGAGATGGTTGGACAGTGTTCACGAAGCTACAAACATGAGCTTGACCAAACTGCGGGAGGCAGTGGAAGACAGGAGTGCCTAGCGTGCTCTGGTCCAGGGGGTCACGAAGAGTCGGACATGACTAAACGACTAAACAACAACAAACACAAGTATATAAGCCACATGTCTAAAATAGTACAGGAAAGCAATCCAAAAGCCATCTTGGCTCTTCTAAAGACTCTCAATATTTCCTCTGCCTTCTTAATCCCCCTTACCTGAGAACAGGTAGGCAGGCAGCAATCAGGGGAAGTTTCTGAAGGAATTCCTCTCCTATATCTATGAACCTCCTTTGTATTAATTGTCATGGTTTGCCCAGATGCTCTGCATTGACAGATGTCTGACTGGCATCCTGATGGTCTTATCACATGCAAATGTTTTGTGTAAACTGTGTCTGCAACTATGTGAAACTTGCTAAATCCTCAGGAATATCACATCTTGGCCTGCCTGAGCCACAGGAACCCCACCTTGTGTGTGATGTAATTTCTGACAGTTTGCAGAGGGGGTGTCCTTCTCCACGCCAAAATGAAAACCCTGAAAAGAGATGTTTCTTCTTGGTCTGGGGTCTCTCTCGCCTCCTTGCTAGGAGGGGAGGGAACTCTGTTGCAACAGAAAAATAAAGATCTGCTTTGCTTTCATTGCATCCTGCCTCCATCTGATCATGGACTTAGGGGACTCAGTCCCTTAGGGAGTTGGGCAGAAAAAGCCAAAGACCCCTATTTTTCTATATCATGTTTCCACTTTGGAATGAGGCCCAGCTGAGACTGTGGTGTCTTTACAATATATGGTTTATTTATACATATTTACAACCTGAGCCTGCAATAGAAGGATTCACAGCGTGAACACCCAAGAAGTGCCTTGTTTCTTCCATAAGTACAGACATGGATTCAAACAGAAATCAAACGTTGCACTGACTCTCTCCAGCTTGAAGAAGAGTTTGGATTTGATATCCCGTTATCACTACCCGAAGGAGTCTCAAAGCGGCTAACCATCTCCTTTCCCTTCCTCCCCCACAACAAACACTCTGTGAGGTGAGTGGGGCTGAGAGACTTCAGAGAAGCGTGACTAGCCCAAGGTCACCCAGCAGCTGCATGTGGAGGAGCAGAGACGCGAACCTAGTTCCTTAGATTACGAATCTACCGCTCTTAACCACTGCACCACACTGGCTTGCAGCTTCCCTTCTAGTTCATAGAGTCCTTCTAGGTCACTGCCAAATTCTGCTCTCAACTCTGGCTATCTCTTTTGACGGAGGCAACCCCACCCATTTGCCGTCTAGCACCAAGCCCCTTAACCCCCCTTCACCTCACCAGGAAACTTCAGTGGTACCTCTGGATGCGAATGGAATCCGTTCCGGAGCCCCGTCTGGTGTGTAAGCCGCCTCCGACCCTGAAATGAAATGAAATCAGACTATAAGAAGAGCCTACTGGATCAGGCCAGTGACCCATCTAATCCAGGATCCAGTTTTCACAGTGGCCAACCAAATGCCTGTAAGAAACCAGCAGGCGGGATCAGAGTGCAAGAGCACTCTTCCTTCCTGTGCTTTCCAGCCACTGGTATTCAGAATAATAATAATAATAATAATAATAATAATAATAATAATAATAATAATAATTTATACCCCGCCCATCTGGCTGCGCTTCCCCAGCCACACTGGGCGGCTTCCCAAAAAATATTAAAATACTATAATACATCAAACATTAAAAGCTTCCCTAAACAGGGCTGCCTTCAGATGTCTTCTAAAAGTCTGGTAGTTGTTGTTCTCTTTGACATCTGGTGGGAGGGCGTTCCACAGGGAGGGCGCCACTACCGAGAAGGCCCTCTGCCTGGTTCCCTGTAACTTGGCTGCCATCATAGCTAGGAGCCATTGAGAGCCCCCCTCGTCCATGAATGTGTGGTTTGATGGGGGACGGTTTAGGGGTGCCACAGGCAGGGTTAGGAGGGCACCTGGCAGATTGGGCCTGCCAATGCTTTAAGAAGGATTTGCTGTAGTTGTTAAGAGTACTGGGGCAGCATTGGGGAGACCCAGACTCAAATCTCTGTTCAGCTTCAAAGCTCCTTGTCACGCTGCCTCTCAGCCTGACAAGGTTGTTAGAATAAAATGGGGGCGGGGGAGAAACATATGTCCGCACCCCTTTGTTAATCTGGACTTTGCTAGGCCTGCAGAACCAGCAACTGCAGCAAACTTCAAGCACACTGTGTGGAGCACCCACGAGGGATCAAAATGGGTGAGATGTACAACTCTGTGTCATTTCCGTGCAAGAAATGCATGGAACATACGGTGCTCGACTTCACTGCCTGATATATGAGACCTTGGCATTCTGAAGGAATGATAAGATTAGAAAGAAACCTCGCACAGATGAGATGTTGCCTATGGGATAAAGGCAAAAAACATGAAGCCAAAACGAAGGTGAAACACCTAACATATTTTAGAAAGCCTGGTGGAACATGTTGAAGTGACCTGCATGAAGAATTGCCGATTCAAGAATTGCCCATCTACACCCATCCCCTTCCCAGATAGATTATGGAATTCATCGTCTATATCTTTAGTGGGTCTGCCCGTGTAAATAATGAAAGTAATGCAGAAGTGGGACAAGTCTACCCTTCTGCTAGAATTCCAGATCAACATGAAAGGTGTTATGAGAACCATTTTACCGGAGGGGGGTGGGGTTTCTTCTTCTTTTCCTGCCCAGCTCTTCCTTGTATGCTTTTGCTCACCTGATGGCCACAAGATCCTGCCCTACTGCCTTGGACTGGTGACTATGAACTTTATTTCAACCTGCTAATATGCTAGGGGAAATGTATGTTATTAGTTGTTCTGTTACAGGTGCTAACTGTGGGTTGGCAAATCCAGCATCCCTCCTACTCTCCCTTCTTACCTAAAAACCTTCTTCATCCCTTATATGCCCATTTGATCGCTGTGATCTGCAGGAGAGGTCCTCCTACAGATACCATATCATTAGGTCTGCACAGTATACGAATTGGGCCTTTAGTGTTGTGTCACCTATCCTTTGGAATCTCACCCCAGTACATATCAGGCAGGTTATTGTCTTTATTGTATTTTCAACACCAGCTGAAGACCTTTCTTTTCCAACAAACTTTTTAAGTTGGTATCTTCATCCCAGTCTGCATTCAATTTATAGTTGTTTCATTGTTTTTTGTAGGTGGAATCTTTTTACCTATGGAATAGTTATATATATATATTTCTTTTTATTGCAAAGTTGTTTTGAGGTAAGTTATGGGAAGCAATCCATAAATGGAATAAAATAAAATAATGGCTGTAACTCTTTAAATCAGACTAGGACTGGGCAGCCCTTCAAATACAGGGCTTGCCTCTCTCAATTACAGCTCGTGGCCCCCTGGTGGATGCAAATTGCACGCACCCTTGATTTAGTTGAGGAATCAGACATGCTGGACCAGCAACCTAATGCTGACATCACAGAAAAATGTCTCAGTTGTTGCAAGGCAAATATGCTTGCACAAATGTCTAGAATCAGGATATTAGGCCAGAATACTTTATTCATAGGAGTCACGCCATCCCGTGATCATTTTTATGGCCTTTTCCTGAAACCTTTCCAATGCTGCAGAATCTTTGAAGTGAGGCAACTGGAACTGCACAGTATTCCAAATGCAGTTGCACCATAGGTTCATATAACAGCATTATGATATCAGCAGTTTTATTTTCAGTTCCTTTCCTAATGACCCTAGCATGAAATTTTCCTATTCCACAGCTGCCGCCCAGTGGGTCACCATCTTCATGGAGCTGTCTGCTATGACCCCAAGGTCTCGTTCCCAGTTCAGTTCAGAGCCAGTTCAGACCCCATGAGCGTATATGTGAAATTAAGTCCTTTTTTGCCCCGACATGCATCCCTTGTTTACACTTGTTTACACTTAATCCCTTGTAAACGCTTGTTTACACTTAATTGCACATTCCATTTTACTGCCCATTCACTCAGTTTGGAGAGGTCCTTTTAGAGCTCTTCACAATCTCCTTTTGTTTTAACAACCCTGCACGATTTCGTAGCATCAGCAAACCTGCTCAGTAGATCATTTATGAACAAGTTAAGAAGAACAGATCCTAATACCAATCCTTGGGGGACTCCACTTTCTAGATACCTCCAATCAGAGAACAATCCATTTATTTCCTACTCTTTGCTTCCGGCAACTTAACCAATTCAAGATGCATGAGAGGACCTCTCCTTTTATTCCTTGAGTGCTAAGCTTACTCAGGAGTCTTTGGTAATAATAACAATAACAATAATAATAATAATAATTTATTGTTTATACCCCACCCATCTGGCTGGGTCTCCCCAGCCACTCTGGGCGGCTTCCAAAAGAGTATTAAAATACTGTGATACATCAAACATTAAAAGCTTCCCTAAATAGGGCTGCCTTCAGATGTCTTCTAAAAGTCTGGTAGTTGTTGTTCTCTTTGACATCTGGTGGGAGGGCGTTCCACAGGGTGGGCGGCACTACCGAGAAGGCCCTCTGCCTGGTTCCCTGTAACTTGGCTTCTCGCAGTGAGGGAACTGCCAGAAGGCCCTTGGCGCTGGACCTCAGTGCTTGAAAGTGAGGTGCTTGGTGAGGTGCTTGAAAGCTTTGTAAGGGACGCAGGTGGCGCTGTGGGTAAAACCTCAGTGCCTAGGACTTGCTGATCATAAGGTCGGTGGTTCGAATCCCCGCGGCGGGGTGAGCTCCCGTCGTTCGGTCCCAGCTCCTGCCCACCTAGCAGTTCGAAAGCACGTCAGAGTGCAAGTAGATAAATAGGTACCGCTTTATAGCGGGAAGGTAAATGGCGTTTCCGTGTGCTGCGCTGGTGCCGGCTCGCCAGAGCAGCGATGTCACACTGACCATGTGACCCGGAAGCGTCTGCGAACAGCGCCGGCTCCCGGCCTCTAGAGTGAGATGAGTGCACAACCCTAGAGTCGGTCAAGACTGGCCCGTACGGGCAGGGGTACCTTTACCTTTACCTTGAAAGCTTTCTGTAAATCCAAGTATACTTCATCAACCGTACATGCTTGTTGACACTCTCAAAGACCTCTAATAGGTTCATAAGACAGCAGCCATGCTGGCTTTGCTTCAGTAACGCTTGTTCTTCTATATGCTTGCTTATTTTATTTTTAACAATACTCTCCACCAGTTTTCCCAGGACAGATGTTAAGCTAACCAGTCTGCAGTTTCCTGGATTACCTATTAAAAACTCTTGTTAAATTGCCTACATTCCAGTTCCTCGGGTATGGAGGTTGATCTGAGGGGCAAGTTACATATTTTTGTTAGATTAGCAACTTCACATTTGAGTTATTCAAGGACTCTTGGGCGGATGCTGTCCAGACCTTGCAATTTGTCAGTTTTTATTTTGTCTATTAGGCCTAGAATCTTGTTGCCACTATCTGCTTGTGTTCTCAAGACTCGCCTCCTGCAGTGCTGCTGCAATCGGCCCTATTATCTTCCTCTGTGAGATGCAAATAATTAATTCAGCTTCTCCACAATCTTCTTATTCTCCTTTAGCACTCCTTCAACTCCCTTGTCATCCAAGGGTCCAACTGCCTCCTTAGATGGATTTCTGCTAGTATTTTAAGACCATTGTCCCACAATATAAATAACATGGAATGTCATTTTTAAAGCATTTGAAGGTTTCTTAAAGGAATGTTAGGTTATGTCGGGGAGGATGTTATAGAAAAAGCAGGTTTTGAATCTGCTGTTTGCCTACACAAATACGATAAACCTCACTTGGTCAAAATTCCATTCGATAATTAGAACTTGCAAGAGCAGAAACACGAATCATGGTGGTTGCCTTATGTTCTAATTCTGATTTATAGCTGATTTTTACAGCTCTTTGGGATGAGGGGGTCACAAACATTGCTAGCACCTCATTCAAGGACACTGGCAATGAGGGAAATCATGCCTGAGACAGCCTTGTGCAAAACAAAAAAACCACTCCACTTTGACCCAGGGTTTGGCATCTTAAAAGGAGACAGCCTTATGGCGACAGGGGTATATAATTTGCGGTGGCTATTTGGGATTGCAGAAATGTGCTGACCAGCTCCTTCCTTAAAAACAGGGAATAATGCATGGTCAAGAGGCCAGAGAGAACCCTTTCTTTACAGGCTACTACAGTAAACCTCCTCACGTTGTTAAGCTGCCATGGAAAGCTAGTACACAAATAAAACGAGTTTATGGATGATGGTAGGAGAGGCTGTTGTAAATAAAAAATCTGCCCTTTTCCCTTATGGGGTATCCAAGAGCCCATATAGAGTCCTTATGTAGGTTCCCTATTGGTAGGAGAAAATAACAGAGGTCAACCAGAGAATATTGAGAAGCAAAGCAGCTAGTAAGCTTGATCTTTATTGATCTGTTGCAACAGGGCGCTCCCCTGACATGCAGGAAAAGAGGACCCACAAAAATGCTGTGCAAGGGCTTATAAAGAGTTTTGAAATTCCCAACCTCTAGATCAAGACCACCCCCATTAACATTATGCATACATCACAGAAGGGGGGTAACCTAAGACCACCCCTCAGATACATCCCAGAAAAGGCGGTCTAAAACAGAACATTTGCATGTTGTTTTTCTCCTGTTGTTGTTTATCTCCTGTCTGGCAAGTTACTTGATTGGATTGCCTGGGTAGCCTGGCCATTCTTTTGTAGTGGTAAAATACTTATTTCCTGGGCCAGGTCACAGGCTCACACCCTATTCATATCTTAAATGTGTCCTTAAGACAGGATTTGTGAGGAAAGCGACAATGGGGAGACTTTTCCAGTTTGACCTTGCAGAGAAAACATTTGGTCAGTTTAGGAATCAAAATGGTTCCAGGTTGGTCTT
Organism: Podarcis siculus; assembly: GCA_034642415.1. NCBI lineage: Eukaryota > Metazoa > Chordata > Lepidosauria > Squamata > Lacertidae > Podarcis > Podarcis siculus. The sequence goes on along the minus strand of JAXCMG010000054.1, from coordinate 1,806,965 downwards.
CCTGTGGTGATCTATGTATGTGCGGTTATGAACATTACCATATATCTAAGACTATAAAACTCCTATCACAAGGCAAAGAAAAAAGGCAGGAGGACTAATTCCTCACGCACACAAAACACCCAGTACTTGTTAGTTTTCCTCTCATGTTCTGCAAAGGCTAAAAACTCCCTCTCTCATGTTTCACAAATACTGAAACCTTTTTGCCCTTCAGGGTCTACATATGTGAAAAACTTGTGTTGCTGTTTTTTTTTATGAAAGCTGGGGATCTGAGGCTTATGGTTGCCATCAATTTTGATTTTAATTAATTTTTATAATGTTTTTAGAATGTTGCACTATTTTAGTGTTGTTAGCCGCCCTGAGCCGGGCTTCGGCTGGGGAGGGCGGGATATAAATAAAATTTATTATTATTATTATTATTATGGTTCACACAGGGGTGGAGCAACTGCTCCCCAGCGACTCAGGCGCCCGCCATTAACGGCTTCCCGACGCCTGAGGTAAAAACGGTCCTTTTGCCCCTCCCTCAGCGAAGGCCTCGCGCGACGCCTCTCGCCGCTAATTCCCGCCTTTCTGGCCGGACGACCAATCGCGTCAAAGGCTCAGGAGGAGAAGGGAGGGGGAGCCGTGGTCGTGCGTCGTGGACGTCACCGACGTCGTCATCCTGGCCTGACGGAGGGAACTGGCGCGCACGCGCACTCCCCACCCCACCGTTTGCGCCGGCCCCGGCCGGCTCTGCAATGCGCGCTCCCGGCCGCCCCATAACCAGCCGGGGACGTGGAACGCGTTTCCCTCCCTTCACGCTTCCCTCAGCCTCCGCCAGGCCTCTCTAGGAAACACCCTAGCCAGGACCCCCCCTCCTTCCCTCTCTTTCTGTGGTAACCCGGAAGAGGAAGCAGCGGCGGCCGCGCCCTTTGACCCAGTTCTTAGCGGAGTGGGGGAGGGGGAGGAAAAAAAGGAAAGTCGCGACGGAGGCGAGGAAGGAACCCCGGAAAGAAGGTGGGCAAGATGAGGCGGCGGGGAAGGGGAGGGAGCCGAAGGCGGCAGGGAAGGAAGGGCGCGCAGACTACGCGCAGGCCGCGGTTTTAATCCCCGTGCGCGCAGGGGGAGGCGGGGCCTCCTGGCTGCTTCCGGAGCGCGCCTTCAACCGAACCCCCGTTTGCTCTTTTTATCTTTTATTCCTCAAAAATTCCCCCCTTCAGGGTTCTTTCAAGAGACCAGCCGGGGTGGGGGGGGGGAAACCCGCCGGGCGTCCTCTGAACAGCTGCGCAGGAGTCGCGGGCCCCCGTTTGGGTGCGCTTCCCCTCTGAGGAGGGGTCCCGCCGCTGCGGAGGAGGAGGAAGGAGAAGCCGCGCCAGGCTTTTGCGCGACGGGCCTGGATCCGGCCCAGAAGTGGCGAAGCTGGGCTGCTTCAGGCCGCGAGTGGAGGGCGAGGCTCACGTGGCCATGTGCTCCCCTCCACCCATCTCAAAATAAAACTATTTATATATATATAAAGTACATAAAGCAATCGGGCTAACCAGCCTTGGCCCTGACTGGCTTGTCCCCATGTTGTAGGAACTATGGTCTTCCTTCCCTAGCCTTAATTCTGCTGGAGGATCGTTCTTAACTTCCACTGGAGTACAGTGGTACCTCGGGTTACATGCGCTTCAGGTTACATATGCTTCAGGTTACAGACTCTGCTAACCCAGAAATATTACCTCGGATTAAGAACTTTGCTTCAGGATGAGAACAGAAATCGTGCAGTGGCAGCAGGAGGCCCCATTAGCTAAAGTGGTGCTTCAGGTTAAGAACAGTTTCAGGTTAAGAACGGACCTCCAGAACGAATTAAGTACATAACTAGAGGTACCACTGTATTTCTTTTTTTCCACTGGACGGTCATTCTATCCTTCCACTGGAAAATCAGTTATTTCCTTCCTTCCTTCCAATGGAAGTTGCTCCTTTCCTTCTGTAGCTCATTCTATCCTTCCTTCAACTGAAGGCTGGACTTCTTTCTATCCTTTCATTGAAGGATCATTCTTTTCCTTTCTTCCTTTCACTAGAAGATCATTCTATCCTTCCACTGGAACAGTGGTTCCCAGTTATCTAAGTACTGCAGACCCTCTGTTTTTCAAAAGCCAAGCTATGGATATTTTGAAAACGTTGTGATACCTCTGGTAGTTTTTGTTATGTGAAAGATGCCACCATACCCTCCAGCATGTCACAGCACAAAACCATGATGCATGGCTGCGCTTCTGTGTGAGAGCACGAGGCCCAAAATGGGATGTCCCGGACAGTTGACAGTTTGTGATACGGACCCCCTGCCTCTGTCCACCAGTTGGGAACCACTGCACTGGAGGACCATTCTGTCTGTCTGTCTTTCCATGGTAGGGTCATTCTGTTAATGAGCTCCAGGATTCAGGGTGAAGTGGGACACACAGTCTGAGTGCCCTGGGAGGCGTAAAGAAAACAATACCACATTCTCCCTTGTTCATTAGTGTGTTGCAAATGTTATGCACAACCCTCTAAAGGGAAGGAAGCCTGTGTGCTGTGTGTGGAGAAACAGCTTTGTGTGGCTTGCGTGAAGCACCCAGACACGGTATCTCTATCTGTCACCATAGTTTGCCCGAACTAGCTTTTCTTTTTCGTTGTTCAGTTGGTGAAGTTTGTGTAGAAGTTGACACAGCTTTTAGCATAAGAGACTAATATGGGCAGGAGGGCAGTGAAGAAAGATGCGCCTCAAGCTGCTGCTAGAAAAAGATATTTTTTGTTTTTATGAAATATCTTTCACAGGTTTTGTTCAGTTGCAAAGAGTCTCTGTGTGGCATATTCTAGTGCAGAAAAGGAAGGCAACTAAAAAATATACTGTATTATACAAGTGGGAATTCTGCAACAAAATGCTTCAATGTGTCTCCAGTTTTTAGACGTGATCTTTGAATATCTTTTTTACTTCCTGTCTTAAGAGTATACAGTTAAATCAGGGGCTCCCATTCTTTTCAGACATAAGGAAAATCGAGAAACAGTCAAGGGCACCACCTGAAGTAAAAAAGGATGCCCCCGATCCCCCCCCCCTATAAATTGGGATAGGCATGACCACTGTGTGCCACGTTGCAGATTCCAGGCTCAGCTGCTGGCTGTGGCCCCAAGCCATACGAGCAGAAAGCTATACTGCTACATGGGGAGGGGCAGTTTCTGGTAAAAGCACAATGGGAAGTGTTTTTTCATGAAATCTGGCCAGGGGAGTTTTTTAACCTCACGGCACTAAATCTTCCCCATCTTAATCCCACCTTTGAGAACATAGAATCTGATCCTTTTTCTCCACCATTCTCCTTATTAAAAAAAGCATACAAACTGAAGCCCTCAATAGTGTATTTTGTAAGGTCCTTCTCTGGTCATTTTTGTGGGTTTTAAAAACCTTCCCCCCCCCCTTTTGATTTACAAAATAATATACTAACACACATCTGAGGAGCCCCCTGGATCTGTAGGAATCATCATTTATGTCAGGTGTCGCATTTTGACTTTCTAGCTGTCAGGCACTTGACCATCCGAGATTGATATTGGAGGGAAGAGTTGGAAGGAAAGATTACAATATGGATACTACTGAGATGCATTTGGCGTAGTGAGTCAACAGGTTGTATGGGTCTGTTCTGGTCGGGGACAGAGGGTGGCGCTTGGGGGGGAACAGTTGTCATGCCACTCCTTGGTGTGTGGAGTGCCGCAGGGTGCGATACTCTCCCCAATGCTTTTCAACACCTTTATGCGCCCCCTTGGCCAGCTTGTCCAGAGTTTTTGGTTTGGGCTGCCATCAGTATGCTGATGACACCCAACTCTCTCTGTTGATGGACGGCCATCCTGACTGATCAGGTGTCTGGAAGCTGTGGCGGGATGGTTATGTGGGAGCCTGTTGAAGTTAAATCATTCGAAGACAGAGGTCCTTTGGCTGGGTCGGGACGATATGGGATGGGGGGGAACTCCCATCTCTTGCGGGGGCGCAATTAGAGCCAGCACTGTCCGTTAAGAGTTTGGGTGTAATCTTTGACACTTCCCTTTCCATGGAGGCACAGATTGCAGCTATAACAAAGGTGGCATTTTTCACCTCCGCCAAGCTAAGCAGTTGGCTCCTTACCTCTCTCGCCCTGACCTAGCCACTGTGATCCATGCGGCGGTCACCTCCTGACTTGATTATTGTAACTCAATCTACATGGGGCTGCCCTTGAGACTGATCCAGAAACTCCAGTGGGTGCAGAATGCGGGCTCCTTACGGGGTCCTTACCCCAGGATCACATTCATCCAGTGCTTTACCAGCTGCACTGGCTCCCGGTGGAGTACAGGGTCACGTTTAAGGTGCTGGTTTTGACCTTTAAAGCCTTATACGGCCTAGGGCCCTCGTACCTATGGGACCACCTCTCCTGGTACAGTATGTCCCACGGAGGACTTTACGGTCTTCAAATAAAAACATCTTGGAGATCCCGGGCCACAGGGAGGCTAGGCTGGCCTCAACCAGAGCCAAGGCTTTTTCAGCCGTGGCCCCGATCTGGTAGAACGCTCTTTCACAAGAGACTAGGGCCCTGTGGGACTTTACATCTTTCCGCAGGGCCTGCAAGACAGAGCTGTTCCACCAGGCCTTTGGCTGAGGCACAGTCTGACCCCCTCCTTCTGTAATCCTCATAGAACTCTAGCCCAATGGTTGCCATTAATTTGACTCTGAACTGATTTTAGAATGTATTCCAGTTAATTGGTTATGATTTTATGTAAACTGTGTTATTTTTACTGTTGTTAGCCGCTCTGAGCCCAGCTTCGGCTGGGGAGGGCGGGATATAAATAAATAATTATTATTACTACTACTACTACTACTCCGGTCTGAAACCTCTTGTTCCCTGGAAAAAAATGTCCAGCTCCTGCATTGGATGTAGGCATCCAATATGTATTTTGTGAAAGCAACACTCTGACATAAGAGGTTTGACTGTATTGACAAGGAGAATGAATTTCAAGAACTAAAACGTCGTATTGAAAAATACCACTTTTGAGGCATCTGCTCCAAAAATGGCAACTAGGCATTGTTTTCGTGACTGTAACCCTGGTTTTAAGGAGCCTTTTGGTGCTTAGCTTGTATATCTTGAGTTTCTGACACTGGCTGAGAGCAGAAGTGATTGATTTGACCGTTTGAGCAGCAGTTTATAGCTTTTTGAATTACCGTATTTTTTGCACCATAACACTCACTTTTTTCCTCCTAGAAAGTAAGGGGAAATGTCTGTGCGTGTTATGGAGCGAATGCCTACGGATGGCGGGGGGATCTGCTGCAGTCGTGAGCAGAGGATCCATGGTTCCCCTTCCTTCCCTCCTCCGTGGCTCGCTTTGAAACAGCAAAGTGGGAGAAGAGCCGCTGAGTGGGGAGGAGAGAGGGACAGAGAGCCTGCTTGCTTTAAAGGAGCAAAGCGGGAGAGGAGAGGAGCCGCTTACACGGGTCACCCCAAATTCACCAGCAGATCACATAGCATGTCCATGGCTACAGCTTGCACCAAAAAAATCACGCACCCACTGTTGCCTGGGGCCGCAGTGGTGCAAAAACGTGGTTACAAAGCATGGATCCACATGGATCCTCAGGATTTTTGCATTGGGCTACCCCAAACTCACCGTCAGATCACATGTCTGTGGCCACAGCATGAACCACAAAAATCATACATCCACTGTTTCGTTTAGAATATTTTTTTCTTGTTTTCCTCCTCTAAAAACTATGTGTGTGTTAGGGTCGGGTGCGTGTTATAGAGCGAAAAATACGGTACGTTCACAGGTCAGTTTATTGTTGAAGGAGTAACTGTCTGGAAAGTTGCTCCAGAATTTTTTATTGCTCATACAAAGAATGATACAGATAGCGAGACTAATAAAGAAGGCAAATAATAGTCTAATTGAGTCATTCTTTTTTCTATAGCTTAACTGATGACTTTTCCCCTTTTTTGTGGGAGTGTAAACTGAACCTCATCCAATTAATTGCAATTTGATATAAACATGAGTAAATTTGCCATGTTTTGGTGAGTGTTTGTGTTTCTTGTCTGCCAATATTTTGTACCCCATAATACCTGTGTTGTGATTTATCTCACATTCAATATGAACTGGAACTTAGCTGGAAGGGTGCCTCGTGCTCTAGCATCATCAGTTTTTTTGGGTTTGTTTTTTATTGACCACATGAGACCATGCAATTAACGATACTTGTCTCATTTGCAGCCCAAGCCTATTAATATTTACTTGGAAGTGGGCCTTGCTGAATTCAGTGGGGATTACTTTCCAAGGGAGTGTGCGTAGGATTGAAGCCTTAAGATATTTGCACAGGATTGATAGGTAGAGTCCAGATGGTAGACACCATGCAGTCTATGTTTATGGTTCTTCACAGCGTAAGCAAAAAAATATACAAGATGAGAGGGATGAAGACTCTTAGAATTGTGGAATCTGACTATGTCCATAGCAACACTGAGTATTGAATATGCTTTAGATAACTAAAAGGGAAGACTGATAATCCGATGGTTGTCAAAAGGGACCCGGATTCAATTAATCTATTACCGTATTTTTCACTCTATAAGACTCACCAGACCATAAGACGCATTTAGCTTTTGGAGGAGGAAAACAAAACAAAAAAATACTCTGAATCTCAGAAGCCAGAACAACAAGAAGGATCGCTGCGCAGCTAAAGCAGCGATCCCTCTTGCTGTTCTGGCTTCTGGAATAGCTGCATAGCCTGCATTCACTCCATAATACGCACACACATCTCCCCTTACTTTTTAAGAGGGAAAAAGTGAGACTTATAGAGCCAAAAATACGGTAATTTGTTAGTTGCGTTATATTGCCAAGGGCAACCCAAACGGCCAGCCAGACAACCCCCATCCCCACAGTGATACATGAAAACCAAAAGGGAAATAAATACATTAAAAGCATTCCACCCGCTTCTAAAAGGCCACGGATACTTAAAGGTCAAATACCTGGTTCTAGAGGAAAGTTTTTGCCTGGCGCCTAAGGTGGTGCCAGGCGAGTCTCCTTGGGGGGGGGGGGCATTCCACAAACGTGGAGCCACTGCAGAGAAGGCCCATTCTCATGGTTGCCTCCCTCCAGACCTCTCATGGAGGAGAGCCATTTAAGGCTTTATAGATCAAAACCTTCCTTTCCAGTTGGGCTCATTACTCTGTAACCTCTGTTTGCTGTACAGTAGAAATGATGGTATTTATCTTACTTTTCTGAGATACTGTTAGCACTTAAAGTGCTTTGACTTTGACCCATTAAAAAAAACTTCAGTGGTTCAAGTGGCAAGCTGATAAACTGTTACATTAATTCTGGGATACAGAATATATATCAATAAATCCAGTCTTTGATATGTGCAATAATTATTTTGATTTTGAGAAGTTAAAAGTTGATGCTTTCAAATTCATTTAGTTTTAAAGTTGTGATTTCCCTTACAGAATACATGATGTGCTCCTTCATTTTTTTTGCCAAGAAATTTTTATTAAGTCTTTAAAAAAAACAGATTAACAAATTTAACAAATCTCAGATTAACAATTTTAAAAAATACAAATTAATTTCCAATTTGAAATATCCTCAGAGGTTGAATTCCCACCTGTCGTTCCATGGTGTTTTTAATGCCTGCACTTTCCTACAAAGAGATCTTCTTTATTACACAACCTGGTAATCATTATAATCTTTCTTCCGTTGCTTAAACCTCCAAAAAATAACTGCACTCTTAAAAAGGTTCCTTGTCTTAATCTTTTACTTTACTGTTTTCATATAATTTTACTTTTAAAATCCATCTTTAATCAAAACTCTTTTTTCTCCCCCTTCGTTCCATTGCTGCGGGTGCAGAGATCTAGTTGCAGTTATTGCAACCTCTTTGGAACCTCCCTCTCAACGGCTGTTAGCATGTTGGGAATCTTCCTTATTACTTTCTAACTTAGCATCACTGCCCCCGACATTCCACCCGAAACCACAGCAAGTCCTTACATTCCAGTCATCCCCAACATTCTTCTCTGTAAAACTGCTTGGCTTTCTCTTAATTTTGGTAGATCAGATCCTTAAGTCCAGCCACAGTCCTTCCGGGTCTTGCATTTCTCATTCAACCAGACAAAACGAGTTTATGTTTACATTCCTCACTTCCTAACTCCCACCCCACAGTCTCTTCCACTGGGATCTTTCCTGTTAAACTGTTCTAGCAAAGTCATTGCAGTTTTTACATTATAAAAGTCACATTGTATCCAAATGTTTTGTTTTGTTTTGATGCTCCTTATTGCAACTTAATCTTGATGCTAAGGTAGCGATTTCTCAACAGCTTTATAACTTTATGAACGATCTTCAGCTTGATTTTGTTGTTGGGTTTTTTTACAGGCTGTCAATAACGATGAAAGACGAATCCTACTCAGCAAACAACTTTTTACGTGAGAGATAGTGTTTGACTCCTGCTCTTCAAGTGGATGTGAAGGACAGCAAGAAGGGTAAGTATTCAAAAGTGCATAGTGATTTTAGTTACGTTTGGAATACTTCCATCTAGTATTCCCTTCCATCTAGACCAGGGGTCTGCAACCTTTAAGACAAAAAGAGCCACTTGGACCCGTTTCCGAAGAAAAAAAAACTGGGAGCCGCAAAACTCGTCATTATAAAAATAACTTTTTTGTCACTTTTTAAAATTATTTCTTTGTTTGACCCCTCAGAATTACTCCTCCTCATAGAAATAAATGTTAAATTAACAAGTTACCTTTTTGTGTGTGTGTGTTCTTCACTCTCCTTCAAAACAGTGACCAGCGTACATGCCCCCTTTCAATGCAGTGACCAGCGTACATGCCCCTTACAATGTAGCGGGCGGGCGGGAAGGTGACGTCGGGACGGTGCGTGACTAATGCACGCACCGCCCCCATGCGACGTCACAGCCAGTACAGCGCCCGCTACAGTGGGGAGTGTCGGGGCGCACAATGCGCCTCCTCCCCTCGCTAGTATCCGCCCCGGAGCTGCCACAAAGGTGTAAAAGAGCCACATGCGGCTCCGGAGCCGCGGGTTGCCGACCCCTGATCTAGACTCTAGGATAGTCTACGCCCAGTACTGATTTGGGGCTAGTGCCTGCAGATGTGAGCAAGAAGGGATTTTTGGCCATTCCCACTAGAGACAATCTTAGTGCCTTTTAATAGGATTTGCTGCCATTTTAAAATAAGAACCAATGATAGATTCAGTCCTATAGTGATCCCATAACCATCCTTGACAGGCTATTCCCTCAACTCATGTCTCAGTTTGTAATTTAGTTAAGCCTATAAATACCTTATTTGGATGTGTGCATGGCCTATCGGTTTTTCGTTTGCTTTCCTCGCCTTCCAAGATCTAATCCTTATGAAAGCAGTAATATCTCATGGCAGCAAAGGTCTTAAGAGTCTTAACAAAAAAATAGAGTGAGGAAGAAATTAAGCTCATTTTCTAACTTAAAAATGCCATTTATTTTAATTTTTTAAAATCACGTTAGAGGCAATTTTAAAGTTAATCTGCAGCAGTGTTCTTGATATAGCAATGTTTTACTGAGCAAACATCTTGGAAGTGCCTTTGTGCGTGCTCAGTTTTTCTCTGCATCGATTTTATTTTACAGATGTTTGATCGAAATAAACAAGCCGATGAAGCCTCTGCTGCTTCAGCACAAGGTAGGACTCTTATTTAATGGGGGAAACCCACATAATCAATTCATTAGCATCTGCTTGAAACGTATCTTTACTGCATTGACAGTTAATGAAACTTGGGGAGGAGGGATATTTGTCGGCCGATTTCTCTATCTATAGATTATCTTTTCCCCACCCTCCTTCTTACAGATATAGAAAGAAGAGGTAATGAAGGCTCCTTACAACAGGAGAGAGGTAGCAGGTGAGTAAGATTAACGTGGAATTACATTGAATCCGTATTCTTTATACTTTGTACCAGGCGCAGGCAAACTCAGCCCTCCAGATGTTTTGGGACTACAACTCCCATCATCCCTGACCACTGGTCCTGTTAGCTAGGGATGGTGGGAGTTGTAGTCCCAAAACATCTGGAGGGCCGAGTTTGCCTATGCCTGTTTTATACATTAACTAGAACTTCCCATTTGTGGTCAGTGTCACCCACCAACATACGGTCGACCATTTTGAGGATGCTAGACTAGATGGGTCATTGGCCTGATCCATCAGGTTCTTCTTACGCTCTATTCTATTGAGTTAATGCTCAGATTTCTTATCCAGGATCTGATAAAAAAAAATACAGTGGTACCTCTGGATGCGAATGGGATCCATTCCGGAGCCCCTTTCGCATCCTGAAGCGAACGCAACCCGTGTCTGCGTGTGCATGGGTCATGATTCACTGCGCATGCGCATGACGTCATTTTGAGCGTCTGCGTGTGCGCGAGCAGCAAAATCCAGAAGTAACGTGTTCCGTTACTTCCAGGTCGCCATGGAGCATAACCTGAAAATGCTCAACCTGAAGCATATTTAACCTGAGGTATGACTGCACAGTCATACCTTGGGTTGAAGTAGCATCAGGATGAATATTTTCAGGTTGTGCTCCATGGCGACCCAGAAGTAATGGAGTGTGTTACTTCCGGGTTTCGCCGCATGCGCAGACGCTCAAAATGATGTCATGCGCAGAAGTGTTGAAACACAACACGTGAAGACTCGTCTTACGTTTACTTCAGGATGTGAACAGGGCTCCGGAATGGATTCCGTTCGTATCCAGAGGTACCACTGTAATTAAATATTTGCACTAGCACAGTGGGACTCCCTCCCCCCTTGGGTCCCTTATAGCATCCCCTAAACTGCTCCAGTACATACCTTCAAGAGAACCCCTAGATTAGATTTAGCGGGTGTGCGGGGAGGGAGGAGAAAATTGCACTGATGGAACTTTTTCCTTAGCACTACATTGAAAGCAACCCAAAGTGTGTGCAGGTGGGGCCTCCTTGAAACAGCCCCATTTGACCTAGATGCTCAGAGGCCATGGAATGGTGACTGGCTGTTATTGGGGGAGGGAATAAAAGCAGAAAACTGGGAGGGAGAGGGGAATGGGATGGAGTGTCCTGGAAGAAGGTATGTCTGGCTGCCTCGCTGGAATACTGAACAGGAGCAGTCCACACTGTAACATTTGGTTGCAGGTTCTGCCTGTATTTTATAGTAATGCATTTGGAGTATGGGGAGGCAGAGGGAGACGGCACTGTTTAAAATATAGCAGAATGGAAAAAAATTACCGTATTTTTCGCTCTATAGGACGCACCCAACCATAGGACGCACCTTGTTTTAGAGGGGGAGAACAAGGAAAAAAACTCTCCCCCTCTCTGCGCAGTGCCCCTTCAGTGAAGCAGCAGGAGAAACGGAGCCCCTTCCATTTCTCCTCCCGCTTAGCTGAAGGGGCGACTACCCTTCAGCGAAAGGAACCCGAAGCCTCCGGAGCGCAGCGGGAACTCCTGCCGCGCTCCAGAGGCTTCAGGCGGCTATCTTTGAAGCCTGGAAAGCGAGAGGGGTCGGGGCGCACTGACCCCTTTCGCTCTCCAGGCTTCACTGAAGGCAACCCAAAGCCTCCGGAGCGCGGCGGGAGCGCTCCTACTGCGCTTTGGAGGCTTCACGTTGCTATTGCTGAAGCCAAGGAGCCTGCATTTGCTCCATAAGACGCACACACATTTCCCCTTAATTTTTGGAGGGGAAAATGTGCGTCTTATAGAGCAAAAAATGCAGTATTTGATAGAATTATTTTTGTTTGCATGCATATTCCATGACTGATTTTGCATATTCCATGACTGTTTTTGCAGTCCGCAAAAAAATGGATGATTGTATGCAGTCAACAGTGAATTGTTCTTGAAGCCTTTCTCCCAATCTGGTTGCCTTGCTTGCACTGCTTGGAAGCTTCCCCGCTCCCTGACTGAAATTTCGCTGTTCTGCATTTGTTACAGTTCTGACTCAAATCTACTTTCTTGACACTTCTATCCTAGGAAATAATGCAGGATTAGCATAAGCTGCTTTCATTAACAATCTTCTTAGCGGGAAGCGTCTTAATGGCCTGTGATGTTGATCAGCGTTGATAAATGATTTTTGTGAATTAATTTTAAGAGCCCATCTCTTTGGGTCTCTGAAATCCTTGACAAGTGCCGTATATGAATAATGTAGTGTAGCTATAATGCATCTCGATATGTTACCAGTTCATAACAATCTGAAAAATGTGTACGTTCCACAGAGTCGTTAGTAAAAAACGCTAAGTGCTTTCTACCTCCCCCATCGTCGAAATGAGGTTTAGGAATGCTTGTTCAATGCAATAACATCTTTTAACCATTTCAAAAGTGTAATGATTTTGTACCATTACTTTTTCACTCATCTAATATAGGGATGAATATTTCTTGGGTCACAAAATTTTATATACGTAGAGGTGAGGCCATATTGAATTTTACTTATGTGTGGTTCATTTTGACTGAGTGTGGAAAAAGTAACATGAATGTTGTTTTAATAGCAGCCCTCATCCGGGTAGGAGTCTAACTTCTCCCTCCCTCTGAAAACAGCTGGTTATATGAAAATTTCTATTTTTCATTTTAAGCACGCAAGCACCAGAGCCGGCTGGGCCTGGACTACCTGTCGTACAGAACAGGCAAGGCTATTGCAACTGTTGCCATGTACACTACAGTAATCTTGAACAGGTAAGGACTTAACGCCAACTGCCATTATGGGAACCTTAGTTTTCCATTATCTGTCAAAGGGCTTGATCAGCTGTTAGTTTTACTCGATTGGATCTAAAAGTTTAAAAAGAAAGGATGGGAACATTGTTTGACACAGCCAGTTTCATTTTTAGTCTTCAGCCTGAAGGTGTTTCCGCTAAAAAAATTTTTTAGGTAATAGATCTGTAAACGGTGGCTCACTCCCACATTCACTGCAACTTAAGAAAAGCATGTTTGTGAAAACGAGTGGAGTTCAATATGTGCATTAGGTGTAGAGAACAGCCCCTCTGTCCGGCAAGTCCCACTTTTCCTCATCTTCCTTAGCGCTATCACCTACAGTGGTACCTCTGGTTACGTACTTAATTCGTTCCGGAGGTCCATTCTTAACTTGAAACTGTTCTTAACCTGAAGCAGCACTTTAGCTAATGGGGCCTCCCGCTGCCGCCACGCCGCCGCCACACGATTTCTGTTCTCATCCTGAAGCAAAGTTCTTAACTGAGGTATTATTTCTGGGTTAGCGGAGTCTGTAACCTGAAGCATATGTAACCCGAGGTACCACTGTATTTCTCACTGCTATCATTACAATTCTTGGGCTGGGCTTGAGCTGTTGAGAGAAGTTGCATTCCACTGTATAGGATACCATGGAAGAAGATGCTCATGTGGCTACTAGAATATTTGGGCAAGGAAAACTTGTGCCTTGGAAGCTGGGGGTAAAGAGGTTAAATACATTTGAGAAGTGGAAAAACTTCCTTAAACCTTAGGAGAGAAATTCCATTGGCCTAAAGGGCAGAGATGCAGAACCTGCTCCTGCTGCTTCTCCAGTACCCATTCAACTGTCTTTCTATTACCATTTCTTACTCCTTAATTTTGGCCACTTCCACACCTCACCCTTGTTTCCCCCAGTTATGTGCAGTCTCTTTCTTTTGCCCCCCACCCTCTGCTGCAACTGCCTCTCCCACTCAGATGTCTTTGCTTCTAGTGCAGGGGTCAGCAAACTTTTTCAGCAGGGGGCCGGTCCACTGTCCCTCAGACCTTGTGGACTATATTTTGAAAAAAATATATGATGCAAGACCATCACGAGCCCCGGTGGCTGCTTACCTGTGTCTTGCGAGCGGCAGGGGCTGGTGGCGGCGGTGGAGGGATGATGAGCAGCCCACGAAAGGGCTCTGTAGAGGGGCTGCTTAAAATGGCGGCCGCTTGAGCGCTGCTGCTGCTGTGGCACCAACAAAGCCCAACCCCCTTCCTCCTCTAGGCAGGGCTGGGAGAAGCCAGGAGGAGGCGCCACCGCCATGTGAGGGAGAGGGAGATCCACACAGCGATTCCCAGACCGTCCGTGGGCCAGATCCAGAAAGCAGTTGGGCCTGATCCGGCCTGCGGGCCTTAGTTTGCCAACCCATGTTCTAGTATTTGGTTGGGAGGGGGAAAGGAGAGGTGGGTATCTCTGTGGCATCTTTATCACACATGTTCAACTGGCATCTTTTTTTGGGAGTTACCCTTGATCTTGTGTATTGTAATGAAAACAGTTGTTAAGTTTTGATAGCTGATTAATATAAAGCATCGTCTTCTTCCCTCGTTCAGCACGTGTACAGTACCCAGCACAGGCACTTTGCCACTTACTGCAGGAATCGTACGGGCACAACTAGCCTGATGGAGCGTTTCCTGCAAGATGTTTTGCGGCACCATCCCTATAGATACCATGATAACAGGTAAAATGCCCAGGTTTTTTTTTTTTTTTTTTGGCTTGTCTAACTTTTATAATATATATGCAAGGTAGTGTGTTAACTTCTTAAATTATTGAATTTGCAGCAGGTTTGGCCCTTTGGAGAGGGAACTTTTACCTGGAGACCCTCGCTTCATACAAAACATGTATTTAGCTTAATGGATTGTTTCATATATCTGCACTAATTACATAGCTTTTAAATTTAATTGGTAGAAATCAGCACGATTCTATGGTTGTGCAATCGTCGCACGATACAGTCATGCAACAAACCACACCCACAGAAGCATTTGTGCAAAAGGGCTTTCCCCTCTCCTCCCTCCACCCTACCCCCCAATTTGACTTAGGGGGAGTCAGAAGAACCCTTCAGAACAGCACAGGGCGGGGGGGAACATTCTGTCTGGTAGGGTGCAGTGCTCGCACAGACAGAATGATTGTAATAGCATGAGATTGAATTCTACTCAGAGTTGTTGTGTGCAAATTTGGCTCCAGATCCCCGCATTTATTTTCTGGAGTCTTTCAATTTCTCTGGATGGTGTTATTTCAAATGATACCTGGAAGGAATATCTTGGCAGAGAGAGTTGAATGTCCAGATCAAGGCCAGCAAAGGTATAATGTAGGAATTTTGCTGTGAGAAGTGACGAGGGACCGAATATTAATCCTGATTCTGTTTTGGAAAACTGAATTGTGAAAATTTATTCTATCTGCTGTGGACTAGGTTATGCAACTATGTCAAGAGCAAAATCCCATCTGGGCATCAGCTGTGAGGTCGCCATTGGAACTTCTTAATAATAAACTCCTGGAGTGAAATAAACACCTGACTATTCTGGGTTAGCTATAATCACATCACTCACATGTGGCAGCCACGAGCCAGGGAATAGGTCGTTCTAATGAGTGCAGACTAAAATAGTATTTTGCTCTGGTACCTGATATATTATTTATAAAAGTTAGCGTAGAAGGTTTTATTCCTTGGTGTTTCATCCATCATACTTTTATGTTACGTGCTGTATTGATGGCAGGGAGGATATTTCTGAAGACTGCTGTTTCATGCTGCTGCTATTTCCTTTCTGAAAAGACAGCGCGTCAATTCTTAGACTGCAGGATGCTACCAGAACATAAGGAATGTTCTTTGGTGTCTGTTGAGAAGCTAGTATTTCATTCACTGATATGGTTTATCAAAGACTTGAAATTAAAAGATACAAAGCGTCAAAAAGTCCAGGACAAAACCAGCTTTTCTGCCAGAATGCAATTCTGAGCAGCTGCCATGCATCTAAACCTTTCATTCCACTTAGATGGTTAGTGGCTGCTATGAATGCTCCCACACACTCGTAGGAATGCGTTTTGTTTTGCCTTTGTTCATTTTTCTGCTTGAGAGGCGTTTGAATTTTTAACACATCTGCCCTTTGCTGTGTTGATTTTAATGGAATTTCAGCATCTTGCCAGGCTATCTTGATTCTAGCTAGTTTTAGAACAATATGGGGACAAGGAAGCTGCTGTAAAAGCTTCTTTCAGGGCAATCTGAATATAAACCCAGACATATAAAATGCACACGAGAGCATAATTAGTGCAAAGACGAACCTTTGCTCAACCGTTAGTGCAAAGCAACACAGATGGTTAACTGCCTGCGTCCACGGTCAGAAACATCTGGCCTTTATTCAGGTAAACTGTTTGGTATGAAGGAAAATATCGACCCTTTGTTTAAGTAGGATTTCCCCTCTCAGATCTTTTGACATTTGAATGCAACCATGGACCTGTGTACCTAGTCACTGAATGGGGGCACAGTTAGTAATCAGTTGAGAATCTCATTAAAAAATTAGCCCATGTCATTGCGAATATTGGCTGCAATGACAAGAACACTTCGGTTTAGTTTACAGAAAGGACAAGGGGTGAGAATAATTCATCTACACAGCCGTGGATTAAGTTTATGCAGGTTTTACAGATACAGCGGCTTGGATCCTAATTTTTCCTTCTGTAAACAGAAGCTCCTTCTGGAATAAGAGAATTAGGATCCTAACCAGTGGCTGTACAATAAGATACACACAATACAGGAATATTCATGTTTTTGTCACAGGAAGATTATTCAGAATAGAAATTCGTGCTGTCTTAGGTGTCTAATGCAGTTCATGTTTGTGTATTAACTGATACTGGGTATAGCCTATTTATATTCTTGTTGATACACTTAAAAAAATCTGTCTTTAAATTAAAACCTATCAAAGTAGCATTTCTAATTCTACAATGTAAAGATGTGTATGCATTGCTTCTGTGCTCCGGTGCTCATAGGCAGCCATTAGCTGCATTATTACATTAAGCTTTCCTGCCTCAAAGAGTGTCTGCTATAACAAAGGCTCATATTCTTTCTTTTATTTTTATTGTCCCAACATATCCTTCCCCAGCGCTCCAGTAGCTCAGAAGAGTGTTAATCATTGTGGTAGAGAGTCTTGGCACTAGTAGTAGTTCTGGGAACAGTGCTGCAGTTTTTCCTATGCAGCAGAATCTCAGTGCTTCCCTCCCTTCCCTCACCATACACTAACATTAAAAGGTAAAGGTACCCCTGACCATTAACAGTACAGTAACATTGATGGGCTTTAAATAAAACATTACCGTCCATGAAATTCAGAGTTCAAACCTGTAAGTTATGGGGCAGTTATTAAGGAGTGTTTTTGTTGGTGGCCCAATTTGACTTGCAGCTGAAGTTCTGATTGTACTGATAATAATAATAATTTTAATAATAATTTTTATTTATACCCCGCCCTCCCCAGCCAAGGCCGGGCTCAGGGCAGCTAACAAGCAATAATAAAATCAAGTTGAATGAATACAACTTAAAAACAAAATTAAAATACAACATTAAAATATTAAAATGTAGCCTCATCGCAGGAGGAGAAAGGAAAAGAAAAAAGAAAGAGCGGGAGGGAATCAGATTGGCTCCAAGCCAAAGGCCAGGCGGAACAACTCTGTCTTACAGGCCCTGCGGAAAGAAATCAGATCCTGCAGGGCCCTGGTCTCATGAGGCAGAGCGTTCCACCAGGGCCCAGGACCTCTAGGGTGTTGCTATTTATGGACCTTGAGGCTCTCCGTGGGGCATACCGGGAGAGGCGGTCCCGTAGGTACGAGGGTCCTAGGCCGTGAAGGGCTTTAAAGGTCAAAGCCAGCATCTTAAATCTGACCCTGTACTCCACCAGGAGCCAGTGCAGCTTGAAAAGCACTGGGTGAATGTGCTCCCATGGCAGAGACCCTGTGAGGAGCCTCGCTGCAGCATTCTGCACCCGCTGGAGTTTCTGGGACAGCTTCAAGGGCAGGCCCGCGTAGAGCGAATTACAGTAGTCAAGCCTGGAGGTGACTACTATAAGAGTAGTTCCTGTTTTATTAACTCTTGGGCTCTTAATCCCATAGTTGCAAACCCCAGTTTTGTGTTAAGTGTATTTACAACGTTTACGTGAGTTTTCTTCTCCCTTCCCCAGACCGACTCACGACGACATACCCATCGGCAGCTCCCAACCTCTTCCCAGGAATGAGGCTCTTTTGCCGGTGGAAGTGCTGGAGAAGGAAAGTGCCATTAGCAAGGGAGAAGAACCGAGCACCGACAGTGCATTCACTGCGGAGTCAGGCTGCTTTACTTCCCAGAGATCACACAAGGAACTGAAGGAGGCTCCTGGGCCAGTCGCACTTCTCCATATGCTAGAAGAAAGGGGAAAAGTGCACAGCCAAGGAAAGCAAACTATAGACATCTCTAGCAGTACAAGAAATCATGTTGCAGCAGATGGAACTCCGACCGAAAGTAGTAGCCATAAAACCCCACTTGCAGCAGTGAACCCCTTACCCTGCCCATCATCCATTAGCCACTCACCACCCCCTCCAACGCTTGCAAAAAAGGTGAGGCATTCAGTAATACCAGATTTGGCTTCACAGAACAGGTGTGAGCAAACCAAGCAGAGCATATGCGATCAAGAGGGATTACTGATTCCAAAATTGAGCCCCGTTTTGCAGTCTCCCCCAAGAA
>JAXCMG010000054.1:1750520-1788601 GCA_034642415.1 Podarcis siculus | reverse complement strand
CCCGTTTTGCAGTCTCCCCCAAGAACTGTTTCACATTCACAAGATGGATTACCGATTCCAAATTTGACCCCCGTTTTGCAGTCTCCCCCAAGAACTGTTTCACATTCACAAGAGAGTCCTGTGTGTAATCAAGGCAACTCTTTAATCTCAGGTCAGGTTTTTTTAAAACAAGGTGGTTTACAGGCTCAGGATGAAACTCACATCTCCGGCTTCTGTCTCAGGGACACCAGCAACCCTGTGGGTACCGGTAACTCGCTGAGTTTTCAAGCAGTTCCCCAGTTTTCAGGGGGGAAAGAAAACCAGCTGAGCAGAAGCGCGGAAACTTCTGTAGATGAAATCATTGACGAAGTCATTCTGAGACACTGCTGTGAAACTTCTCCCAAAGAGTCGCCTCTCAGAGACGAAGAGACGGACCCGTGCGTAAATATCCTGTCGCTTCTGGACCACAACAGTGTTCATGGATCCGATGTAAGCTTTGATTGTGATGCAAATGCTCAGTCAGGAGGACACCTGCCTAAGGCAGCTGTTAAAAATCTAGAATTGCTCAAAGAGGTTCAAGTAAATTTACAAGATGAGAAGTATGGCTCCCAGCTCAGTTCCATTCTTCAAAATAACCCTGTGCAGCAGACAACAGAAGCAGAACCAGAACCAGATGTGTCCATTCATCATCAAGAACCAGTTCTCCCAGCTTTGCCCCATGTGCCTCCTTCCTTTGTAGGAAAGACGTGGTCCCAGATCATGTACGAAGATGATATGAAAATTGAAGCCCTTGTGCGGGATTTCAGGGAAGGTCGCTTCCGCTGCCACTTTAATTCCAAGTCCTTGGCTAATGGTGCAACCACAAGGAAGAAGAAGGAGGAGGAAGAAGAAGGGAAAATCAGTGCAATTGCAGCGGAAGAATTGGAGGCTGTGTCGGATAAAGGCCTTCCGGAATTTGGCTCCGGCTTCAGCAACTCTCCTGCTGCCTCAGAAACACAACACATTCCAGAAACAGTAAAGAAGCCTCAAAAAAGGACTTGGCGCCTTGCCTCAAGATGCCAAGTAGTCAAGGTTAGCCATGGCACACAAACTAGCTTGCTGAACTATCCCATAGTGAAACACAAAACCACGAGAAGGGAGCATGAGCAGCCAGATCCGAAAGGTTACTTTGTATGGTCAGAGAATGAGAAGACACCCACCATGAAAACTAGACTCTGTGCCCTCAAGCTTCCTGAGTCGTACACCAAAATTCTGAACCCTTTACAGCCCCAAACCACAGTCTATGTTCTTTCCTGTCCAGAGATGAAATTGTCTAGGAGCAACACTGAAGACATTCCCAGAACGAGAAGATGCTACAACTCCACAGATAGCAAGGACTCCATAAGGTACAAATACAAACAGACTTCTATTAAGTATTATGACCCACTGACGAACCGTGTTTTAAAAACTCCTCCCAGGAGTGTCGCTGGAGGAAAGGCAAAGAAGGCTTCACATGTCCGGCAGCTATTCAGGAGCCTCAGCCTTGATGCAAACGGGAAGAAGCGAGCCGATACACAGTATGAATGCATAGCACCAAAGTCCTTCAATTCGCCAGATTTCAATGGTTCGTCAACACCTCTCACGCTGGATCCAGTTAAGGAGAAAGATAAGAATTCAAGTCATAAGGCGGACGACTCTTCTGTTTCCCCAGAGAAGTCTGAGTGCCTGGTATGTAGCAGTTCAGAGAAATCCTATAAGCACCTAGTTCTTTCACCACTGAACTCCCACCGATCCCAGCGGGACGGTGACTTTAGGTTAACTCCCTTCAATAGGCAGAGGAGAAAGGACAGTAGTCGAGAGCCAGGGTTTTCCAAAAAAGCTGCAGGACTAGCCATTGTAAGGCGTTGCCTCATTCGGAGAGGGATCCGGAAACAGCCACCCAGGACTACAACTCAGGCAAGGGAGGGGAGGATGAGAAGGATTTATTGTGCAGCAAAATCCTCTGGATTGTCCATTTCCAGGCATCAAACAAAGAAAGCTACTGTAGCAAAGCACCTTAAGAAAGAAAAGCTTGATGCTAAAAAGTTAAAGGCGGCAAGCAAACCCAAGGGGACACTTTTGAATGACGCAGCTGTTGTGGGCGCGGACATTTCTGAAGAGAGGCAGGGAACCACTCAAGGGCTTCATCCAAAGTAAAAAAAAAATAAAGGAAGTTACTGGAGGCAAGAATCTGCTTTGCACTGTGAAGTGTTTCCCAAACCACACCGACATGGATGTTGATTTCCCCTACTAAGAGGCACTCAAGAACAGGCCGAAGAGGTGGAAAGTGGGAGGGCTTTTCAGAAACCTTTTGCTGCACCAGAGCTAGAAACTGAACAAGTTCAAGGTCCGACAACAAGCCAACATACCTACAAACTGTTCACATTGCTGCTCTGGTGGCACGCTGCACATTGCACTGTTCTATTATGTAAAAGTTACAAAAAATAATAATGTGTATTTGTTTGTTTGAAAGCACTAAAAGGTCCTGTTTAATAGGCTCCCTTGCATCTTTGCCACAGCAGAGAAATATTGAACTTGAGTTGTACATTATTCTACCTGAAGGGAATGTAGTGCACTAAGTTTCGGAAGTGAATACATTTGCCTTGTACATAAGATTCAGCTTTTCATACCTAGCTGACAAGAAACCCACCAAAACGTTACTCCGCAATGGCTTTCGTCCCTTGAGCAGAAGACATCCCTTGCATGTGTGCGCGAGGATCACCAGTCCTCCCCCCTTCCTTGTCTACACAGCTCTACACAGGCACCCTGCTGCTCTGGAGGATCCCCAAACATCTGGAGTCAGTTTGGGGGGGGAACTGCAGTTGGGAAATTGGACAGCCTCACGACGTTAGCAGAAGTGCCTTCAGCTTGTAATGTGTGGTCTTTGGATCCAAGCCCAAGAGCTAGGATCAAAAAAATAAACGGAATTGTATTTCAGTGTAATCTGTGACAAGCCATATAACACAGGGGGAAAAATCAGTGAGACTGTCACAGTAGGATCTGCCTACTCCAAAGTAAATTCCCGTTGTTTTCAGTGGGGCTTATGCTCAGGTAAGTATGCATATAGGATTTTGCAGTCCTGGACTAAGCGCACTTTCCTCGGGGTAATTCCCACTGAACACAACGGGACTTGCTTCTGAGTAAGCATGCAGAGGATTACACTGTAAATTATGGGAAGAAGTATAAGACTAAGTAGAAGGTTTGCGAAATTACTCTCTAACCCCCCCCCCCCCAAATTGTGTTGGTTTTATCTCTGCTGATGTGCACTCGTTCGTGCTGTTCCCCACCTCCACCCCTTTGAAAGCAGATGAATCTACGGCTTCCCAGGGCCACACAGAACCGTTCCTCCAGAATGCTGCACGCCAGCAATATTTCTGTCCCCTCCTTGAAATCAAAACTACACAGGGATTTTAGAATGGAATAGATCTCTTATGCCTGGTTTCTCTGTCACCCCACAGAATAGTTGTGAAAATATTGGGAATGAATTGAGATAAAGCTGCTGCAGACAAAAGCTCTGAAAGATGCTACTTCGCATTTTAAGTCAAAACAGATCTACAGATAATGGTTTAGGGAGAAACCTAAGAAAATAATGGATAGGGATTTTTGTTTGGCTTTTATTTCATTTAAAAGCTTTTTTTTTAAAGTGCATATCACCAGAGATAGAGAGTTAAATCCAATAGTGTCCTTCCGCCTGTGGGACAGACAGAACTGATGAAACTGATTCCCCCCAGATCTGCTTAGGTGTGCTGCAGAAATTTGTCCCAGAAGGTTGGTGGATATTCCAGAGCAGGGGTGTGTGTGTGTTTTTTTGTGTGTTGCTTGGGAGGAGGAAAGGAAGGCAAAGTCTCACATAGCATTGAATGCTGCTCTTAGGCTATTGTGGTTATGCAAAACATTTTTTTAGATTAGCTTCCCTTTTCTACATATGACCCACCTGGATTTGTTTAGTTGAAAAGTCTGTTTTCTGGGAAGAGACTTTCCAAGCGGGAATTGACATGAGACTGAATGTTGATGCTGTCTTTGACACCCCTGGCTGTTAGGACATTGTTTCCATGTGAAGTACAGCACCCTGCTCAGTATTAGTGCCTCAGTCATTTGATAATTCTGACTAACAGAAAAGTAATTTTTAAAACAGAAGTTCTTTCACTGATAATTTTTATAACAAAGTTACTTTATAAATAAAAAAAGCTTATAATGCAAAGGTTTCTTTTTCAAAGTCAAGTTTATGTGTTAAACCAAATTTTATGGTTATCACTTACAAATTTCAAGTTAGCCTAGTTTTATTGATAAGAGTGTCCTTTCTACCTAATGTGCCAATTTGGGTTTTTTTAAAAAACAAAATGATGTATGAATACAGGTATACATAGTTCTGTTTGTTCATAACATTTTATTAACTTTTTGTTTTTAGTGCATTGACTTGATTTTGACTATCACTAAAGAGTTCCACATATTCGTAAGTTGTGCTCTTCTACGACACTCATTTTTCCTCACAACCTCAAGCAAGATGCACTGGGCAGAGTTTATCTAACTTCTAAAACTTTTGAATATTTGCATGACTTTCCTTTGTAAATAGGGTCTTCAACCAGAGCAATTTTTTTAAAAAAAGCAAATGGCTATATTTAAGAAAAATTTTCCAGTAACGATATATTTTTTCTTTAAAAACAGAATGAAGATTAACATCTTATTTTTTGTAAGGTAAAGGGCTTAGAGTGTAAGTCTTGGGAAAGCTGTTCAGTGTTTAAAAACATCCACGGTTCTTACATGTGTATATGCCTCCCCCATGTCTGTTAAAATATCTCTATGTATCTTGATGTACATGAAAGTTGGGGTGACCATGACATTTTGGTTATGGATTCATTTTATCCATTAAGTGGATTTTATGTGTATGTGTTTAACTTATTATTCTCCAGCCTAGGCATGTGGAGTAGAGCAAACTAAACAACTTGAATAGATCATTCAGAATCCAAAGACATACTGCCTAAGCATTTTCTCTTGGATATACCTATTTTCAGTTCTAAAGGTGAGCCCAGTTTTCAGTTCAAGTTCTGATGAGGACTGCCAGGTTTCAGGTTTCGAGATGTGAAAGTTTTACGCACTTCCTTAGGTTTGCCAGGAGGAAAATCTCAGGTTGAAAGCTCTGGATAAAAAACGCAAGCTGTTTTCTTCTTGGCTTATGGCATTTTGCTGTTCGCTCTCCCCATCTCACACCTGTCACAGGTCCACCTGGCTCGTCCACCAGACCCTTCCCTTCCCTTCCCAGGTGCCGTTCCCTTTCCCAACCCCAACCCAGTGCCAGACCTGCCAGGCCCTACATCTCTGGACCTGAGTCACAGAAGATCAGGCAGTGTATCGTGAGACTGCAGGTCTTTCCGCTGGCAGCAGCTTTTGGAGGCCTTGGAGTGAGTGCTGTGAGATGAAAATGGAAGACAGCTGGCTTTAGGAGTCCTAGTGGGCATGCAAAAGCTTCCCTTTGTACATTGGCCATAAAAATTAAATGAGCAACGTTTTTGAAACGGGGAGGGAAGCTGCTAAGGAAACGTGTGCGTGATAAATATTTTATCACCGCTTCCTGAGAAATTGTGTTAAATGTCAGAATCCAGGTTTTAAGAGGAATCCCTAGGAAGTTTGGGCAGAGTTATTATGCGTGAAAAACCTGCTTCCCCGAAATACTGCCACTCGTTCCAAGACCCACCCTGGCCGTAATGGCTTTCCAGATTTCGCTGTCTTTACAGTAAACGTTCCCCTATGCTATGTGTCATTTAGTTGGGAAAAGGCTACGGTAGCAAAATCTTGTCTGGTGATCTCTTTGTACTCAAGTCTGCAGAGAGAACCTTGAATGTTTCAGGTCACTTGCCACCGAGACAAATGTGGGAGCAAAGTAAAACCTGCAGGGATAATAGAAATACTGGTACACTTCCAAAATAAGTGCAGTAGATGGCGGATCCGGAGAGGTGAAATTCCATATTTGTTGCAGTAATGTCATGATTCTCACACTGTGCTATCAGAGTTGCAGCAAGAGAGCTTTCAGGCAGATTTAATATGCAATTATTGCAGATCTCTGGATACAACCAGCACCCCACCCCAGCACCCACAATCATGTTGAAAAACAAATGTTCTTTAGTTGAGAAATCGCTGCTTCCTCCAACATTTAAAATAAAGGTTCCCCCTTCCTCTCCAGTGATGTTTTAACGTACTTCTAACCTTCCTTGTTTTATTACCCCCCTTTCATTTCTTTTGTCCAAATTTGCCTCTTGTGTTCACTGTTAAAAGTGTTAAGACTGTGTGTGTGTGTGTGTGTGTGTGTGTAGGTTAAACCTTTATTCTGAATTTTGGTGCAAAAGATTTCTCGAACAAAGTACATTAGCAGTATTGCCAATTGTAGCTAAATTTCACTGTAGTGAGTACAGGAGTTGGAGCTCAATTCTTTCCTGCTTGAGATTTCTGTTTATTGCAAGAGAACTCACCTGTGCACATATATGTAGATGTTTAGCACTTCCAACTCAGGTACTTTGGTACCATACTTTGGTACCTGGGTTGAGGGTCCCAGGCTGTGAAACTTGTTTAGTTTCCCATATTTCAAGATGTGCTCAATTGGGTTGAATGAGGTACTTCCTGAAGATTATTGGGGTTGCCGAATTCAGTCTTCGACTGCAATCACCTATAACAATGAGACAGAAGAAGGATAAAACCTTACTTTCAGGATCTTCAATATCACACTTAATTAAAAGCAACTTTATGGGATCATTAGGAGTCCTTTTTTTTTCACTGCTCCAATAAACAGGACCGTCTAAACAACTAATTGTTCCAAACTGTAATATGATTGCTAACGTTTGAATGCTAATTGATAAAAGATAGGCTGGATATTTAAAAGTACCTAATTTGTAGGGTAAGCTGAACTTCACATTTTATATGAAAAGTTGGTTTGCTTCAAGTCTCACTGATAAGCAAGCCAGCATATTCAGAATCAAAGGTTATTATTTCTCCTTTACTTGTAATAGTTTACTGTTCTTGTTCATTTCTTTCACAAAATCTGGAAGAAAAATCATTTTTCTTTGAATAAAATAAAGATCAAAGTTGGTATTGTGTAGTTGGTTTTATGTTTTATTTTTAAAATCCCAGAAATGTGTTGTATGTTTGCTGTCGTTGCTACCTGTTTGGCAGAAATCCATGCCATTTATTTGAGCTTTGTTTAGAATAGTCCCTACCTTAGAACAAGTTGTTCCACGGGGAACATACTGCTATAATTAGGTCAATTCCCCTCCCATTACAACTGCATAATACCCTTGGAATGGTAGCAGTTCTTGTAAGAAGCTAACATGGGGAAATACAGACAAATTTCTAGCTCTTTCAAATGATCCCCACCCACCCAATTGGGCTAGATGCTAGGAAATCAGTTTATTCTGTAAGTGCTCACAATAGGCCTTAAGCTATCAGTTAGAGACCGCTTTGGAGGGGCCTCCTACTAATGTAAACAATATATATATATATATTTGGGCAGGATTGACATTATGAAATGGGAAGTTTCAAAGTACTTGGATGCCCCGTTATTTGACTTGCGTTCTGTCAAATAGAACTGAACCACTAACAAATTTCTGCAAGCTGAACTGCAAGGCCTTTCTTGATTTACGCATCCTCCCCTCAACTTTGTTATAACTAAAACACGTCCCTATGAGAGACCTCTCTAGTAATTTCCTGCCACAGAACAATTGCCTTGTGTATCAAGGTAGAATATGGACATGGGTGGCGCTGAGGGTTAAACCACAGAGCCTAGGGCTTGCCGATCAGAAGGTTGGCGGTTCGAATCCCTGCGACGGGGTAAGCTCCCGTTGCTTGGCCCCAGCTCCTGCCAACCTAGCAGTTCGAAAGCACGTCAAAGTGCAAGTAGATAAATAGGTACCACTCCGGTGGGAAGGTAAACGGCGTTTCCATGCGCTGCTCTGGTTCACCAGAAGCGGCTTAGTCATGCTGGCCACATGACCTGGAAGCTGTACCCCGGCTCCCTCGGCCAGTAAGGCGAGATGAGCACCACAACCCCAGAGTCGTCCGCGACTGGACCTAATGGTCAGGGGTCCCTTTACCTTTATCAAGGTAGAATACGCTGTTTGGAACGGGGAAAACGTGGATCGTTATCATGAGCAGGTTGGCGTAAATCTTCCAAAATGGTTGCAGGTGGCCCTCCTCTAGCGCATTTGATGGGCTTCTAAAGGGTGAGGAGAGCATTGCCTGAGATAAGGTTTGGTACCATTTTGGTTTCTTCCTTGCCCTCAGGCATTTGTGGGACGTATAAAGCCAAAATGCCTTTAACTGTGTTCTGATGGTGTTTCCCCATGAAAACCAGCTGCAAGAAGCTCCCAGTATGAGTGGAGAAATTGAATGGGGAGCGGGCTGCTTCACCCTTTCTCTTCCAGCCAAAAATCGTAGCCAAGTTGCTTAAACTTGCAGCCTCCCATAGCTGCTTTTCATTCTAAAAATCATAAAAAACATTGAGTTGTTGTTCATGCTCACTTCAGCTGAGGTGACTAGCTCCTGGTGAGGTCCTGATGGGGTGGGGTCATAGCTGTCAACGTTTCCCTCTTTTTAAAGGGAAATTCCCTTATTCCAAATAGGATTCCTCGCAAGAAAAGGGGAAAGTTGTCAGCTATGAGGGGTGGCCACATGAGTAACAGAAGGGACTTGTCTTGGAGAGACTGGTTTTTTGCACTGAAGGATGTGGGATGGGTACAACACATCACTAAAGAGAAATGGTAGAGGGAGTCATGTTTCGTTTTGAAGGTGACCCGGAAACTGCAATTAATCCAGAATGCAGCAGCTAGACTGGTGACTGGGAGTGGCCGCCGGGACCACATAACACCAGTCCTGAGAGATCTGCATTGGCTCCCAGTACGTTTCCGAGCACGATTCAAAGTGTTGGTGCTGACCTTTAAAGCCCTAAACGGTCTCGGTCCAGTATATCTGAAGGAGCGTCTCCACCCCCATCGTTCAGCCCGGACACTGAGGTCCAGCTCTGAGGGCCTTCTGGATGTTCCCTCCCTGTGAGAAGTGAGGTTACAGGGAACCAGGCAGAGGGCCTTCTTGGTCGTGGCGCCCGCCCTGTGGAACGCCCTCCCAGCAGATGTCAAGGCAATAAACAACTATTTTACTTTTAAAAGACAACTGAAGGCAGCCCTCTTTAGGGAAGTTTTTAATGTCTGATGCTGTACTGTTTTTAATATTCAGTTGGAAGCCGCCCAGAGTGGCTGGGGAAACCCAGCCAGATGGGCGGGGTTTAAACGATAAATAATTATTATTATTATTATTATTATTATTATTATTATTATTTTGTGTGGTCATGTTTTGTAGCTCTTGGCAGGTTAAGACAATTAGCTCAAATGGCAGGATGGAAGATTTAGGCACTATTCCTTCTTTTGCACCATCTGAGCACTTCGGGGGCTCCCATATGTTATTAGGGAAGGAACTATCTGAGCTGAAGTCACTCACTCACCAGCCATGGTCAGATTTGGCAGAGCATATTTCGAGCAGGGAGTAAGTGGGTTTCAATCAGCCCCATAATCAGACTGTGTGTCTTTTCCGCAGCTTCTTTTTTTAATTAAAAAGTCACTTTTTGTATAACTTGTCCCTTTTCAACGTGTGCCTGTGTCTCTTAACTGCAGGCTGCATATCATCTTGTTCCAGAACACGGCCGTTTCTGAGCCCCTGCCAGAACCGTGTGCTTTTTTTTGGTTTTGTTTTATGGAGTCTGCAGTCCAGATAACATTGCAGCCAAAGTCAGCATATTTTACCCCTCTCCCCACTGTAATTAGTTAATGTTCACAGCCGCCTTGAGGACATAAAGGACTTTTTAAGTAGTGAGAAGAGTTGGGATTCTCAAACCGCCTTCGCGCTTCGTTTGCTTTATCACCCCCCAAATTAAAACCACAATATTATTAGTATTGTGTACATAAATGATGACACAGAAGGTGGTTTCTGACATCCTACGTAGCTCTGGAGTGAAGCATGCTATTTTTAGAAGGCTTCCCTGCTAGTTTTGATAGAGTGCGTTGAATGCTACTGC
The DNA here is from genome assembly GCA_034642415.1 of Podarcis siculus. Classification (NCBI taxonomy): domain Eukaryota; kingdom Metazoa; phylum Chordata; class Lepidosauria; order Squamata; family Lacertidae; genus Podarcis; species Podarcis siculus. Next base: position 1,778,553 of record JAXCMG010000054.1, on the reverse strand, counting down.
CCCCCACCCCGCCTTTTAAACAGTTGCTCTCCTTATTTTCTTCTTCTAAGCAGTAACTGCCCCTGCCTAATGCTCTTCTGAGGGCGATGACATAAAGGAGTCTTCTCCTTGACTAATGGGAGACAAGTCTGTGAGCAGAGGAATTTAAAGAGACAGGCAGCTGTGAAGGAGAGATGGTTGCAAAAGAGAAAAGGCAAGAAATCCCACCGGGAATGCAGGATAAGAGCATCACTGTTCTTATTTTATCTGTAAGCTGCCCTGAGTCCCTGTCAGGGGAAAAGGCGGGGTATAAATACATATAATAAAATTATTATTATTATTACAGTGGTACCTCGGGTTAAGAACTTAATTCGTTCCGGAGGTCCGTTCTTCACTTGAAACTGTTCTTAACCTGAAGCACCACTTTGGCTAATGGGGCCTCCTGCTGCTACCACACCGCCGGAGCCCGATTTCTGTTCTTATCCTGAAGCAAAGTTCGTAACCTGAGGTAATATTTCTGGGTTAGCAGAGTCTGTAACCTGAAGCGTATGTAACCCGAGGTACCACTGTAATTGTAATCCAATACAATCACGACTTTCAGTCTTAGGAATTTGTCCGTACCCACCTACGGGTGTTTATTTACCAAAGCTAGATTAAATGTATTTCCATTGGAAGTTCTAAATGGTAGACTGAGAGGCATCCCCTATCAGAATAGGCTTTGTTTATGTTCCCAGGATGCCGATTGCATGAAGCATATCCTACTACATTGTGGGCAGTACAAGAAAGCAAGGGATCAACTGATCAAACCCTTACCAGCAAATCTGCCGGGAACATCTGAAGCCTCCCATGTTAAATACCTTCTGGAGTATAGGTCAAATGAGATTACAGTGACCGTGGCAAAGTTTCTTTCAGACGTCACAAGAAACAAAGACCATCATGCTCTAGATATAACAAAATGACTACCCGGTCTCTTTCGCCTGTTGTTTGGTTGTTTTAACTGTATCTGCCCGGACAATGTGGTCGAGCACCGAGGGCCTTCTGACGGTTCCCTCACTACGAGAAACCAAGTTACAGGGAACCAGGCAGAGGGCCTTCTCGGTAGTGGCACCCGCCCTGTGGAACGCCCTCCCATCAGATGTCAAAGAGAAAAATAACTACCAAACTTTTAGAAGACATCCCTGTTTAGGGAAGCTTTTAATGTTTAATAGGTTATTATATTTTAGTGTTTTGTTGGAAGCCGCCCAGAGTGGCTGGGGAAACCCAGGCAAATGGGCTGGGTATAAATAATAAATTATTGTTGTTGTTGTTATTGTTATTATTATTATATCTTGTTTTGAAACTGTTTTGTGGGTCTACGGACCACAATAAAGATATTTGAAATAAATAATTGTTGCTTTTGGGTTTTTAGGAATAACTCTCCAAAAAAAGCACACAGCTGTGAGTTTTGATGACTCCTACATCTCTTCCCAGGCCACCCCAAGACATGCTGCCTCTTGAGTTGGGTAGGCCTTGCCACCTCCTCCTGTCTCCCCCTCCATCTCCATCATCTCATCTCATCTCTTTCTCACCATGGCAGTGAAGGCTTTCCGTTCCTTACTCTGCTGACTAGTTCAATTTTTTTAAAAGATCAGATGCTACCTTGGCACAGGAATTTGCAGCGGCGTCGAACTTCTGTAGCTGCCATCACAGTTGGCTGCCATCAAGTGAATGAATACTGTGAGCGCCATTGGCTAGCAACAGAATGACCTGAGCTCATCTTCCATAGCCAGCAGTGCTGGCTTGGCCCGCTAGGATTCATAATTCTCCCAGAAGGGTTTGCTAGTTAATATATTGTGATATTATAGTGGCAGGATTGCCAGCAGTCTTCCATTTACCCAGTTAGTCCAGAAGCCTCCAGGATTTCTTTGGATGCATATCAGAACCAAAGAGTTTGATAGTGGGAAGGTGTGATAGCCTGGGACTCGGGCTCGGACTCAGAGCCAGAGGAGTCTCAGTCCGCACCGGATCCTTTGCCTCAGGCGGCAGCTGAACCAAGTCTGGGGCCTGATTCTGAAGATCCCAGTCTGCACAGGTTCCCCTGCAACAAGCACCAGCTGGGCTGAGTCAGGGGCCTGAGCCTGCCCTGGCTCCAGATGCGGGGATGACCTCATTGCCTCCAGCTGGGCAATCACTTATAGCTGCTCCACTACCAGTTGGGTCAGGAGAGGCTGAGGCGGCCTCTGGGTCTAGTAACCCACTGACATCTCCCGAGCTGCAGAGACTGAGGTCTGGGAGAAGGAGAGACCTGAGTACTCGCAGGAGGAGTGCTTGCCTTTGGGTGAGACGAGGTGAGTCACCAGGGGATCAGGACCGGCCGTTACCCCGACAGAGATAAAAGGCTGCTGGACCCCACCCCAGGTTGCGGGAGCAACGTTGCTGTTTGCCAGAACCCACCTGTGATCCTGTGCCTGACCTCACCTGGTTTCCTGCCTTGGCCCTGTCGGACTGACTCCTCGTGGAACCCTTGGATTCGGGACCAGACCTAGACCGCGTTACTCGGGTCACCCTCGGGCCTGGCAGAGTATACAGGGGAGCACAGCTCCAAGACTATCTTTTCCCTGACCAGGAATAACAATGTTGTCTGCCAGAGAGTCCAGGTAATTGATGGTGATTGATGGACTCTCTGTGCACTGGCAAGAGAATGAGGTGATAACAAAGCTTTCACCTTTGACAATTGTTTGAGATATAACTACCACCGAATAAGTCAGAGAATAAGGTAGCTTGCCATTATGTGGCCTCATCTGCACTATCGGTTTATGGTAGTGGGGTTTGTTGAATTTTTCAACTTTCAAATTCCAAAAATCAGGGGTGCCGAAAAGATTTTTCTCACTGAATAAAGATGGAAAAATTAAGTTCCACTCCCTAAAATGACACACCTTATAATAGGGCTGGATCATCCCATTTTAAACAGTCATGGCTTTTCTCAAAGAATCCGGGGAACTGTTGTTTGTTAAGGGCACTGAGAGTTGTAGGGAGACCTCTTTTCCCTGCACTGAGTGGCCGTGGATTTCCCACAGTGGTGTCTGGTTGAGGCTGGCAGGGTGGAAGGCCAACACAACTGTTTTTGTGAAGAGCCACTGAATGCAATTATCACTACCTGCCATTTTCTGCATTTCCCTTCCTACCAATGTCACAACTTTCCGTATTTTTCGCTCCATAAGAAACACTTTTTTCCTCCTAAAAAGTAAAGGGAAAAGTCTGTGCGTCTTATGGAGCAAATGTGTGGTCCCTGGAGCCAAATTGCCCAGGGGTGAAAAGCAGATTGTGCTTTTTTAAAAAAAGAAAGAAAGAGGAAAGGGGGTGTTGAAATGAAGCCACTGAGCAGCTGATCGGCAAGCGGTTGGGAGGGTGATAAGGGACACTAGCGATAAAGGAGGCTGCCAGGGGAGGTAAAGACAGCGAACTTACAAGGAGAGGAGACAGGAATACTAAGACAAGCAATGAGGAGAGAAATTAGAAGAAAAGGAGGAGCAAAAAACTGCTCCAGCTAAGGAAAAGACGCTAAGGCAAACAAGAGGGAAGGGGGTGTTGAAAGGAAACAGCTGATCGGTGGGATTGGGAGAGAGATAAGGGACACTAGCAATAAAGGAGGCTGCCTGGGAGGGGGGAGTTAAAAGCACATGGATCCTCGGGATTTTTGCATTGGGCCACCCCAAATTCACCATCAGATCACATAGCATGTCCATGGCTACAGCCACACAAAAAAACCACATCCACTGTTTTGTGGGGCCGCAATGGCGCAAAAACGTGGTTACAAAGCATGGATCCTCAGGATTTTTGCATTGGGCTACCCCAAACTCACCGTCAAATCACATATCATGTCTGTGGCCACAGCATGAACCACAAAAATCATACATCCACTTTTTTGTTCAGAATATTTTTTTATTGTTTTCCTCCTCTAAAAACTAGGTGCGTCTTATGGAGTGAAAAATACGGTACTTCCCCCACATCTGCCAACTCTATACCCAAGAGCATCTGATGAAGTGGACTATAGCAGACTGTAGCGCACAAAAGCTTACCATCGAGCAAATGTATTTGTCTTTAAGGTGCCACACGAGCCTTTGTTCTCCTTGCCGTGGCTACCCTTCCCCCTTTGATATTGTTCTGAGCAGTATACCAATGGCAACTGTGAAAGGCAAGACGTCCCTGTGGCTTTTAATTTCTTTTTCAACAGAAATGATCTGCTGGGTCTGCATACAAAAAGAGAGGATCAGAGATGTGCCCCCTATTTTGCCGTTGTGCAAGAGGGTCCCCAAATCCCCCCTTACCCATGAAGTAAATCAAGTTCCTTTTCTAGAGAGCCTATAGGCTACGCCAGCAATTTAACTGTTTTCATCATTAAACACAGCCCAGACTGGTAGACTAATCCGTCCTATAAATAAGCAGGCTCTTTAAAAATAAATGCCACTGTACTGCATTTAGTACTGTCAGATCACTTTGTTCAATTATTTATCGCTCTTTTTATCATCTGCAGGAGAATTTTTATAGAAAAGGGAACGGGATCTCTTATTCACTGGTTATTTATAAAATGCATCAGTCTGAAGGATTTCTGCCCCTGACAGGGCTACCAACTAGCGGCACTCTGGATTTTTAATGGAGTCTCGGAAATGAGAAGTGGGAATTAAAAAGAAACAGCGCTCCAGTCACTGCCTCCGTACGGCGTCGCTCAGTGTCGTGCGTTCCTCCTTGTTACCAGTGTGTGTCTCAGATCACCGCCTGGGTAGACATCTTTGAAATCCGTCACAGGGCTGGACCGACTTGGAACTCTCTTGTAATAAGAAAAGATTCTCATGATGTGGAGGAAAGGAACCCTGATCCGTGAAGCCTAGAAACCCAGGCAGAAAGTGGGGGGAAATGGAGAGGAAAGAATGGCAACAGTGGGTGAGCAATGGATTTCCTGGATAGGGATACATCTTCATTTTCTTCACGTTGAATAAGCATTTGCCTGGGGTGAGGGCAAAAGAAGAAAAACTAGTTATTTTTTCTCTGAACCTCCACATTCTGCCCAGGCTGTCCCCAGCATTCTCCTCCCCCCCCCCCATGCCTGGCTTGAGCATTTTTTTATCACAACCCTTGATGAAGAGGGCCAGCTCTAAAGTGAGGCAGCTGCCTCAGACGGCAAATTCTGAGGGGTGGAAAGTGACTAGAACCCTATCCATTCTTATGAAAATCAGCCCTGAGTGCTCACTGGAAGGACAGATCCTGAAGCTGAGGCTCCAATACTTTGGCCACCTAATGAGAAAAGAAGACTCCCTGGAAAAGACCCTGATGTTGGGAAAGATGGAGGGCAGAAGGAGAAGGGGACGACAGAGGATGAGATGGTTGGACAGTGTTCTCGAAGCTACCAGCATGAGTTTGACTAAACTGCGGGAGGCAGTGGAAGACAGGAGTGCCTGGCGTGCTCTGGTCCAGGGGGTCACAAAGAGTCGGACGCGACTAAACAGCTAAACAACAACAACCCTACAAAGGTTGGAATCATATCCTTTGTTTTTCCCTCTTTTGCCCTGCGTCCCCAGGAAGATTGTTGTGCTCCCTTTCTGCTCTGCAGTCCTGGGAGACGAGGAGGGCAGCTTCCTAAGGACCACTCCACCCCCCCGGCCAATGACAGAAGCCAGAGCATGCTTTCCTTCTGGAGTCCCTCCCTGCATCTTCTCCAATTTGAGCACATCACGAAGGGGACGTTGAGATAATCGATTAAGGTTCCATCTCGCTGTCATTACTTATGCAGGAAGTCCTGATGCAAACTGCCTCCTTCCAGGACTGTCAACCCCTAAAGACCTTTGCTTAACAATAAATCCTATTGATTCTGCAGGCAAAAGAACACCAAGGTGTGCGGAAATGGATCTCTTAAGAGGTCGGTCCACAACCAATGGAGATGAAGCGCTGATTCAGGGATGGGACTGGGCAGTGATGGTGGAAGGCGCGTGCCAGCTTCTAGCAAGGGACCCCCTTTGCCTGCCTCTCCAGAAGAACACCGTGGAAAGCCTAGCCCCTTCCGTTAGGGCCAGGGAAGGAGCAACGGCCCCAAGGTTGGCTTTCCTCTTCTCACCTGCTTTGATCAGGTCATTTAAAATTATTTATAACTTGCCCTTCATCAATACAGAAGGGGCTAGGCTTTCCGCGGTGTTCTTCTGGAGAGGCGGGCAAAGGGGGTCCCATGCTCAAATCGGAGAAGATGCAGATGTGCTCAAATTGGAGAAGACGCAGAGAGGGACTCCAGAAGGAAAGCATGCTCTGGCTTCTGTCATTGGCCAGGGGGTGCAGTGGTCCTTAGGCAGCTGCCCTCCTCGTCTCCCAGGACTGCAGAGCAGAAAGGGAGCACACAGTCTTCCTGGGGACGCAGGGCAAAAGAGGGAAAAACAAAGGATATGATTCCAACCTTTGTAGGGTAGGCTGCACTGAAGCCACACAAGAGCCAGAGATTTTCACACATACCTCTCTAGGCAAGGGCAGGGCCAACCTGATACAGATCTGGGCCCTTGCCCCGGTTGGGCGGGAGAAGCATGCCACCTGAGGTGGGTTGCCTCAGATCGCCTCATTGGTATGCCAGCCATCTTAGGGCAGCAAGCTAGCTTAAGGGCTGCAGGGCAGGGTACTGTCCATAAAATAAGCTCAGCCCACCAAACCACAAAACAATCAACAATATATACTAGAATATGCCATCAAACTAATGCAGTGGTTAAGCCATTCCTTCTGCTATTATTGGTTAGATTGGGCAATGCAGGGATTGCTTTTTTCTTTCTTTTTATACCTGTACAGCACTATGACCATTTTGGCTGCTATATAAGTATTTAAACAATGGCAGTGGTGAAAGGGAATGCTCCTTACAGAGGCCTTGTGCTCAATCAAACAACAGGGAAGGGGGAGTTGCAACCATTCTGGTACCCTTGCTTGCAAGCTCTGGGCCTCTGGATTCTCACGTCATAACAACGGACCAAGAGGAAGGGTGAGAGTTGAGGCAAGAAGACAGCAGTGTGGAATGGTCCAGTCTGTCAATTTTGGTTTCTTAGTTTCCTCCCCAATCCTCCAAGCTTAAATTCAGTACTCCACATTTCCAGTTTGCAATTCCTTTTTTAAAACAAGTCCTCGTAAGAATTCACCAACATTTTAGGGAGACTCTTACTCCTAATATATGCATTTTTGCATGCAGTATTCTCAATATATACATTTTTGCAAAGTGCGTATGCATCTTTGTGGCTTATTTTCACAGTTGTATGCACAATTTACCCTACTATATGCATTTTTGGACACATTACTTGGCTGGGAAACTGCATTGCAAATTTCAGATAAATGCATATTTCGAGTTCCTGTTACCTTGGGCAAAGCTGCATTTTCCTGAAAAACCTATGCCTTGTGTGCTTTGACACCTCATTCAGATCTCTACAACGGCTGTCCATAAATCTCCAAACAACCCAGTCAATTGGTTGCTTTTAATAGACCTTCATGAAACGCAAGGTCATGGTATTATAATTACTGCCTCTATCATTTTGTTTGTCTCTTTTTAAATTGCTTCCACTAAAATGAGGGTTCCCTAATTACCGCAGAGCTTCTGACCGCTGCGTTATGGTTTAATCTGCACCGAGGTTTCAAGCTGTCCATGAATGTGGTCCGATGGGAGGAGCTTGTCTAATTGGAAAGGAAAAGCAAGATGTCGCAATAAAACTACACAGATTGTGGACCCAAGCTTCGACACCGAGCAGTATTCACTTTGGCCACAGCTCAAGTTGTGGTTCCAGTTAGAGGAAACATGCCAATACCACATCCTAGTGAAGTTGGCTTGCAGACCTAAGTTCTTAAATGGGGATTGCAGGTTGAGTCAACCTCTCCCCAGTACCAGAGAGACTGGGTTAAAGGTAAAGGGACCCCTGACCATTAGGTCCAGTCGTGACCGACTCTGGGGTTGCGGCGCTCATCTTGCTTTACTGGCTGAGGGAGCTGGCGTACAGGGTCTGGGTTCTGGGTCATGTGGCCAGCATGACTAAGCTGCTTCTGGTGAACCAGAGCAGCGCACGGAAATGCTGTTTACCTTCCCGCCAGAGTGGTTCCTATTTATCTACTTGCACTTTGACGTGCTTTGGAACTGCTAGGTTGGCAGGAGCAGGGACCGAGCAACGGGAGCTCACCTCATCGCGGGGATTCGAACCGCCGACCTTCTGATCAGCAAGTCCTAGGCTTTGTGGTTTAACCCACAGTGCCACCTGTGTCCCAGAGACTGGGTTACATGCTTAGGATTCCGAGATAAAGAAGCAGTGGCGACTTACCCCATTGTTTGAGCAAATGAAATCTGCAGGTTTTGTAGCACCTGGGAGGAACTTACTCAGCTAGCACGCTCTATATTTGAACTGAGTGTGCACACTGGATTTACAACATCCAGACGAGCGTTTCTCCTTTTCATTTTGCTCCACTATACCCCTTGCTCCGGGGTAACATCATGCCCAATGAAGAGTTTGGAGAATTCAACAGAGGGCCATATTTTTGCAGTTTGGGGTTGGAATTGCTCAGGAGTGGAACACAAGCCTGCTTTGACACATCTCTCTTGGCTTTGATCTTCTTGCAGAGGAAGGTGCTGCAATTGGAACACCCTGTACAAGAGCAAAGCCCTTTCTTCACCCAGCTGCTCCTTGCTAAACAGCTGGTGCACAGGAGCAGGGTGCACAGAGCCAGATGAATCTGTCTGCGGGTGGCATCCGGCTCCCTACCCCTGCTCTGCAACCACATGGTTTCTCTTTTTGCAAATCCATCCTCACACATACAGAGGATGAAGTTATCTGATGGATAAGGTCACGCATTAATTCACATGGCACTGCTCCAAGCAGCCACATAAGCAGGGATCTGGGTAAACAGGAGTTATATCTGCATGCTGGAAAGGCATACGTTCTGCTCCTAAGTCCCAACTCATCTTTGTGCCGGGGACATTGGGGAGTAAACCCACTTCTCCAACACACTCCAGTGGGTTCGCCCTGTGCTCTGGATGTAATGGTTGTGAAACAGTGGTGGGCTTTGGGCTTTCAAATTTCAGTGATGCTGAAAATCGGTGCACGCCCCTGCCCCTCGCCTTTCGTTCTAAGTCATTGTTTGCGCCCAGTGCAGGCAAACTGGTCATGTTCCACTAAATCTGCCTCTGTTGCCAAGGGGTCACCTCCATGTGCCGAACCAAATGAATGGGCACCCCAAAATTCATGTGGGGTCTGTATGCATTAGGATACAGGTCTCTTGAAAGACCTACATTGGCTCCCAGTACGTTTCCAAGCACAATTCAAAGTGGATATGGGTAACAGCAGGGGACAGGCTGCATCTGACCGAGTGCCATGCACTTATCTTCTGATGAGTTAGTAATTTGCGAACTGCTGAACAAGAAATGCGAGGGGAGCATGTTGTTCTCAGCGAAAGCGAAAGCAGAACATCTCAGACGACTGTGTAGGTGGCCAAGGCTCATGTAACTGTTCTGCAACGCCAGGGTTGAAAAGGAGAGGTGGGAAATTAGCTTTGCTTTCTCACCCATAAGGTTTGGTTAGAGCCCATTTACAGACTGTAGCCAGAAAACGAAGATCATGGCCACTGGTCCCATCACCTCCTGGCAAATAGAAGGGGAAGAAATGGAGGCAGTGAGAGATTTTACTTTCTTGGGCTCCATGATCACTGCAGATGGTGACAGCAGTCACGAAATTAAAAGATGCCTGCTTCTTGGGAGAAAAGCAATAGACAGCACTTAAAAAGCAGAGACATCACCTTGCCGACTAAGGTCCATATAGTTAAAGCTATGGTTTTCCCAGTAATGATGTATGGAAGCGAGAGCTGGACCATAAAGAAGGCTGATCGCCAAAGAATTGATGCTTTTGAATTATGGTGCTGGAGGAGACTCTTGAGAGTCCCATGGACTACAAGAAGATCAAACCTATCCATTCTTAAGGAAATCAGCCCTGAGTGCTCACTGGAAGGACAGATCCTGAAGCTGAGGCTCCAGTACTTTGGCCACCTCATAAGAAGAGAAGACTGCCTGGAAAAGACCCTGATGTTGGGAAAGATGGAGGGCACAAGGAGAAGGGGACGACAGAGGACAAGATGGTTGGACAGTGTTCTCGAAGCTACCAGCATGAGTTTGACCAAACTGCGGGAGGCAGTGGAAGACAGGCGTGCCTGGCGTGCTCTGGTCCAGGGGGTCACGAAGAGTCGGACACGACTAAATGACTAAACAACAACAGCCAGAAAACGTTAAGCTTTTTCTGAAGCAGTGTAAGAGCAAGTGTCCACAGCTAGATTCCCCCCCCCCCAAAAAAAACCCAGGCTTATGTAATAATACTAGGGGCTGTACTCCTGCTCACTCCATTCTCCAGCCTCCTGCCATTTTCTGCACATTAACCCCATAGACTGAGCTTTCTGTTCCCACCCCATGTTCCAAACCCATTTCTGAAGCCACCTCTCTCTTCTATTCAGCAGCCCTGCTTTGCACCCCCGTTTCAACTTCACCCCAATGTCCATGGTTCCCCCTTCTATTGTGCAATCCCCACTGGCACGCAAACTTCTGCCACTGTTCTAGGTAAAGGTAAAGGGACCCCTGACCGTTAAGTTCAGTCGCAGACGACTCTGGGGTTGTGGCGCTCATCTCGCTTTACTGCCCGAGGGAGCCGGTGTACAGCTTCCGGGTCATGTGGCCAGCATGACTAAGCCGCTTCTGGCGAACCAGAGCAGCGCACGGAAACGCTGTTTACCTTCCCGCCGGAGTAGTACCTATTTATGTACTTGCACTTTGATGTGCTTTCAAACTGCTAGGTTGGCAGGAACAGGGACCGAGCTCACCCCGTCGCGTGGATTCGAACCGCCGACCTTCTGATTGGCAAGTCCTAGGCTCTGTGATTTAACCCACAGCGCCACCCACTGTTTTAGATCACCCCTTTTTGCCACTCAGCATACCTCCACCCCCACTTTGCTCAAACCTCTGCCGCTGCTTTAAAGTTTAAACCACCCCTTTCCCCTTCTCGGTATGTCTCCCTTCCCGTTTCTGTGCCCTGGCTACTGCTGTTGCGCAAGCCTCCTTCACGTTTCCTCCCCTCTCCCCACCCTGACTTCATGCAAATCCAGGATTGTGATAAAGCACTGCAAATCCCCCAGCGAGGGCTGCGCAGTGACATTCTTACATCTTTAGAGAGATTATCCTTCCTTTAGTTATAGGTTAGTAGAAATTGCCTCTTTTCCTCGTCTAGCTGAGCAAGTCTTAGGTAGCACAAGAAAATTGCTGCCGCTGCAGCTGAAGTCGTCAGACTGATAGAGCACGGAGCGTCGGCTCAGAAACTTCTTCCACTTCCATGGGGTATATTTATCACAGGAAGGAAGCAAAAAAGAAAGCACTATGCAGCACAAAACAAGGTCGATGGACAAGTGCAGGTAAGGATAGCGTTTCTGAGGCTATTTATATAACACCAATTATATTAGAACCATTGATCAGGTTCCTAGGTCTATGGGTTACATTTCTTCTGCTAAACCAGGCATAGACAACTCGGCCCTCCAGATGTTTTGGGACTACAACTCCCATCATCCCTGGCCACTGGTCCTGTTAGCTAGGGATCATGGGAGTTTGGGTTGCAAAACATCTGGAGGGCCAAGTTCGCCTGTGCTAAACCTCCTGGTTTAAGGTCCCTCACTCTGGGAACCTAGAACCTCAATGTATACATTGGCAGTATATGCGATGTAACACACCTGAGACATAAGAACAAGATCTACTATATATTTTGGGAAATGGTTTGTCTGTCTGTCTGTTTGCTTGTTCTGTTATGTGTCTGGATGCCTCTTGAGAGCTCATCAACAGACTTCATGTGAGGGCTTCCAATGTGGCATGGCAGTTTTCATTGTCATTGTGCCACCACAGGCATTTTGAATCAAGAATGCAAGCCAAAACATCACGTTGGTGTGACTTTGTATGTTTTTTGGGAGGAATATAGGACCACCTGCCTCTTAAGATACCACTGTCAAATTGGCATGAGGGTTCCTGAAGTGGGGGGAGAGGATTACGTTGACGGCCGCCATTTTGAATCAAGATGGTAGGCCAAAACATGTATTTGGTGTGACATCGCCCAGATCACAATTCTTCTCAGGCTCTCACATATGGATGTCCCATTCCCCATAAGCCACTTTAAGACATGGAGGGTCTGAATTCTTTAAATAAATAAACTGCCTTTGACACCTTGAACATTCCATTCAAGGTTAAGGCAGGCATGGCCTGCAAGGACATACAGCATCTTCCACAACTTCCACAATTGCACAACTGCAATTCTTACAAGCATCATTCTTGCATTACCAATTTATTGTATTGTTCCTGCATTTAACGACATCAGCTCTGCCACTAAACGTGCAAATAAAAACAAATCCTACCCAGAATTGCAGATTCAGTCCATCCTATACGGTCTATTCTCCTGGCAGTTTCCCACCAGCAGGTGGCGGCTACAATTTTAAGGCTGGCCACTTCCCCAAACTTTTACGTTTAGGATACAAGTTAAGCATTAAACCTTTAAAACAAGAAAAGTGACAGGGGGTTCTTGATCAGAATAGTCACAAACGGGAGTGGGGTTTTTTGTTTAATTTTTAAAGAGCAGGTCTTTTATCTGCTTATTTTGACCTCTGTCTTCTAAAGCAACAAGAAAGCTTATTGATCCCAATTCCTGCAGGACACGAAAGCTCATTACCATTAAATGGAGAACTTCCATTTTGCCCCCGTTAAGTGTAAATATTTAATGGGCATTCCTCTTTCTTCCCACCTGACTGGAACTGATGAATCAGCCTGTCAGAATTGGGATATGATCTTTAAAGAAACTCCAACCAGGGAGTTATTTTATATAGATAAGATTTCTTGGGAGCATCCTATGCGAAAGATTATGTGGAATCTGTAGATTACTGAAGCAGCATATTCAAAGTTTTACTATCTACATACTGGCCATATGGTGCAATAACTAGAATGTTAGGTTGAGAGATGTGAAACCTCTGTACTGGTAAGTCACTCACAGTGCAATCCAATACCTGTGTACTTGGAAGTAAGTCCACTGAGTTCAACGGGACTTACTCCCAGGTAAGTAGATAAAGGAATTCAGGCAGGGTGACCTTGGGCTGTATTCCCTTGGGAATAATCTGTTAAGGGCTACCGGCTGCTGCTGGTGGGTGGGACTGCAGTCAAGCGGTAGGTGGGAGTACAGCTCAAAGTGGGTCATGCACCCCTTCCCTCTCTGCCACTCCTCCACATGTTCTCAACGGGGGTCTGTCGAGGCTACATTTGTGTGCCAGCTGTATCCTTTCCTAGAGAAAGTGGAACTAGTCAGTCACACCTGCCTTAGTCATATCAAGTTAGATTATGGGAGCCAGTGTGGTGTAGTGGTTAAGAGTGGTAGTCTCGTAATCTGGTGAACCGGGTTCGCTTCTCCGCTCCTCCACGTGCAGCTGCTGGGTGACCTTGGGCTAGTCTCTTCTCTGAAGTCTCTCAGCCTCACTCGCCTCACAGAGTGTTTGTTGTGGGGGAGGAAGGGAAAGGAGAATGTTAGCCGCTTTGAGACTCCTTCGGGTAGTGATAAAGCGGGATATCAAATCCAAACTCTTCTTCTTCTCTTCTTATATAGTACCAATAATATACTCACATTCAGAGCATGTGGGGCTGCACTTTAAAGATGTTTGGAAACTACAGTTCATGCAAAATTTTGCTGCCAGAAGAATTTCTGATGCTTGCTAACCCATGGTTTGTTAAACAAACCATGAACTGATGCGTTACCCTAGAGATGATCAAGCAAACAATTTGTTTTGGAAGGCTTGGTTTATTCCCCATCTCCCATTCCATTGCCTCCTTGATATCCCAAACACCTTGTCCATTAGTTCTTCTTGGTCCTCTGATACAGATGGGTTGGCTGTTGCTTATCTGGAGATGCAAAAGATGTGCCTCAGGTAGAGCTGGAGTGTTTTTTGTTATGTTTTTTTGGGATCTTCATCAAAGGAAGTCATCCTGGCTGATTTAACTGGACAGAGAACCTGGCCACCATCCCATACGACACTTCAAATACTGCACCATCCAGTGTAAAATAGGACACGTGGCAACCTTAAAGTGGGAGAATATGTATTTTTGTGATACTTTATCTTTGTGACTATCTTTGTGATACTTTAGTCCCAAGCTATTTGGGGCTTCAAAGATTAAAAGTGGAACCTTGACCTAGATCTGGAAACAGACCAGAAGACAGTAAAGTTGTTTTTTTACAATTTACAAGATGCCTTACAGTTCCAGTAAGCAGTTTTGCTGCTGGATTTTGTACTAACCTGAGTTTCCAGAACAAGGGCTCTTGAAGGGCACCCTCACACAGTAATGTTTCTGGAAGGAAACATTGCTACAGCATGCCTAACTCTGGCCAAACAATCTTTGTCTAGGAGAGGATGCAGCTGGTGTACCAGCTTTAGCAGCTGGGAGATGTGACGTGCTACCAAAGTCACTTGGGCTTCCAAATATAGGCCTGGATTGAATAGCAGCCCCAGAGTGTAAAGCTGCTCCCTCGGGGAGATTGCAGCTCCAACCAAAACAGACAAAGTCCAAGCACCTGCCACCAGCATCTCTGCCTTCTAAGGATTGAGCTGTAGCTCACTGTCAACCATCTAGTTCAATTCCAATCATAGTACTTCCACAGAATCTCCTGAGTCTGACACACAAAAAGAGCAGTAGTCTTGGGTGTTATCAATGTACTAATGTTGAAATATACTCGGAGTCAAGAGTGGATTTCATGCTTTTTATTCAGCTCATAGCGGTGAGGAGGAAATGGAAGTTCCCCCGGAATGTCTGCTTTATATACATTATTTACACAATGGGCCCCACGTGATTGGCTAATTGCGGGATTCTCCTGTAGGCCAATCATGTTGCAGAGTCACTTCCACCTGGAGCTGGATTGGGTGGCTCCTGTGGACCAATCAGACTGCTGCATTCTGGATCCTATTGTTCTAGGAACAATCAGACAGCTGCTGTGATGGCCTGGGATTCGGATTCGGATGCTGAACCTGAGGAATCCCAGCCTGCACAGGATTCCCCGCCTCCAGAACCAGCTGAGCCGGGGCTGGGGCATGAGCCTGAAGGGTCCTCACCTCTGCTGGATCCTCAGGTGCAGGCACCAGCTGAGTCTGCTCTGGCTCCTGAGGGGGTGGAGGACCCATTGCCTGCAGGTGCTCCACTCTCAGCTCCGTCAGGGGAAGCTGAGGTTGCCTCTGGGTCCAGTAACCCTCCAGCTTCTCCTGAGCTGCAGAGGCTCAGGGCAGAGAGGCGAAGGGAACTAAGTTCCCGCAGGAGGAGTGCTCGCCTCCAGGCCAGGAGAGGCGAGTCACCTGAGGATTGGGGCCGCCCTGTGCCTCGGGGCAGATAAAAGCCAGCCAGCCTCAGTCCCAAGTTGCGGGAGCAACTTGGTTGGTTGTTGGTTCCTGCCTGGACCCTGTCCTGCTATCCTGCCAGAGCTCCTAACCCCACCCAACTACCTGCCCTGCATCCGGCTTCAACTTTTATGGACTGCCTCCATACTGCACCTTCGACCTTCGACCTTCGACCTTCGACTGGACTCGGACCTCGCCTCTCGGTTAGCCCTCGGGACCAGCACAGCTGCATTCTGAATCCTAGTGTTCTAGGACCAATCAGACTGCTGCATTTTGGATCCTATTCAATTCAGTACATAACAAATGTCATCACACCTAAAATGCCATATAGATTTTAAACAGCATGGAGGACAGAAACAAAGATGCCGAATATCATATAGCTAACCAGTCACGGCATAGTAGAAGTTGGCTAGCACTACCTTCTGGAAAAAGTCACTGAGACAGGAAAGGAATACAATGCACTTAATCCCCTTCCCAGATAGCTTCTTCACATGGTATTGAAAGCCTGCTCATCACCAAAAAAGGGGGGATTGCGCTGGATGCAGAAAAAGCCAAACAGAGAACAAGTTTGCAAAGTGCCCCCAAAATTAATGCGCTTGAAGCATTTCAGAATTAAGAAGTTCTCTCATCGGGGGAAACACTTCTTACCAGTGAATTCAGCAAACGACAAAGCTACAGAAGTTTATATCTGCAGGTTACTGGTGAGAAGTGTTGCCCTTGTTGAAGGAATTTATTCATTCTGAAACATGGTGGGCATAATAAAGCAGGCTGGCACCTTGAGAACTCATTATCGCTGATCTAGAATGTCATTCTCCCATTGTAAGTCATCCACCAGGGCAACCAAAGCTGTTTTACTGCCAAATCCTGACCCCAAACCAGAATAAATTCAGAAAATGAGAATCAAGAATTATCCAGTAACCAGCTGCTTAAACATGGTTATCTATAAAGGGCATAATCTCTGGGAATGGCTTTTTGACTGCTTCTTTTAAGATGGTTGGCAGGCACCATCCCTGTTTGCAGAGGGATATTATCACTTCCCAGCTCAGCCAATTATATCTTTGATGCTTGATTTTATGAGCCAAGAAGGGCAGGGATCAAGCAGGCAGGTGGTAGGCTGCACTTCTCTACATGCCTTGCCCACATTCCTCATTATAAACAACAAAACATCCCACAACACAGGACTAGATGATGCTCAGGGTGTAGTCACTAAAATGTACCAACAAAGCAGACAACACAGGACTAGATGACATAGCTGTCAAGTGTCCCTTATTTGAAGGGACAGTCCCTTATTCCAGTGCCATGTCCCGCTGCTGTCCCTTATTGATGGATGTCCCTAAAATGATGTCCCTTAAATTTCAAAGGAAGCAGCTCCTCTCCCTCCCTCCCTGCCGGCCAGGGAGGAGGGAGGCTCCAACTGTGTTGCTTGGCTGTGTTGCTCACCCTATAAGAAGTCTAAGAATGACTGGGGGGTGGAGCTTGCATGCCTTGTGTGTGGCTAGTTAATGCAAGCTGAGGGGTTTTTTGAATGCCGGACGCCATTTTGTTGCACGTGCTGCTGCAAACTTTGCAGTGCAAAGCCAGGCCGGGGAGCCATCTCCAGTTGAGGCTGCATAGGCCTTGTGGTGCATGTGATTCAGATTCTCTTCAGTTGAACCTCTGGTTACAAAGTTGGTTGGACAGTGTTCTCAAAGCTACCAGCATGAGTTTGACCAGACTGCAGGAGGACAGGAAGACGAGTGCCTGGAACAAGTGAGGCTGCAGGTCCCTTATTTTGGCTGCTGGTCCCTTATTTTCAAGGCTGCTGGTCCCTTATTTTCAAATCTGTAAGTTGACAGCTATGCTAGATGATGCTCAGAGGATGTAGTCACTAAAACGTACCAACAAAGCAGACTCCAAATCAAAATGGATGCAAGCATTTTTTTCTATATATCCTTGAAATGTTTTACAAGCAAACCATATTGGGCGTTCAAGGGGCTTACAGTATTATCTTGTTGGCCAAACTGGGAAAGCCGATGTACTATTTGTAAAAAGTTTTGCTGGATGGCCCTGTGAGGATAGTAAAGAATTATTATGCCACCCATATAATGAAATCCACCCCGAGCCAGGAATATCTATTTTCAGATACTGTAGAAGTGTTTACTCTATTTTTTCTCTCCAAAGGAGGCAGTACCTACATGTTTCCTGATATCTGTAGCCATAGAATGAGCACAAAAAGAGGTTGCTTGCAGTGTTTCTTTGAAGCTAAATTTATCTTTTAAAATATTCATTACATTGGTAGCTGTTTCTGAGAATGAGCTGGGTTGCTGTACGAAGACTGAGGAATACTTCAAAGGAACTATATGGAACTGACAGTTAACATCCCAACGCTCAGTTGGCACCTTTGATGGAGCCATACCTGTTGAGGTCTGCTGAGCAGATTCATATTTGTGGCATATAACTCATCTCGCATGTAAACACACACTAATGAAATACTTGTTTCCATAACCAAAGTTTTGGGGTGCTTTTATTTCTGGCTCGTGAGCCTTTAGGAGATATTTGTGCCACATGCTTTGAAGATTTTCTGCATAGCAATGAATAGCTGCATACAGCTTGAAGCCAGCACGGTCCAGCAATATTCTCCCAAAGGCCTCCTAGCACAAAGTAGAAGCAGAACAAAGGGATATCTAGTCCAACTCTTTGTCCAAAAGGCAGGATCATCTTCAGCTCCATCTGTAAAATGTGGATGTTACGTGTGTACAAGAAGTAGGACCTAGCTGATCACAGAGCTAATGGTTACTCCACTAATCAAACCAAGCCATACACTACAAGGACACGTGGCTCCTTGCCTCCAGGGCCACTGGACATTCTTGACCTAAAACAAGGTGATTAGCCCAGATCTCAAGCATGAGCAAACTGTACAAAGAGGTATCACTTGGAAATGCAGTTGGATGCAATTCATGCCATTAAGTATGAAGGGAACTCCAAAGGTAGAATACTGGAACATATACCAGTAGACACATGGCTTTGTTTTTTTGTTTTGAAAAGTTTTTATTATTAAAATAATTCAGCATTAATACAAACATATTGCGAATATACAAGCATACAAACATACATGTCATACAATCCTTAAAAATGTTCAAACATACCTACACTCAATCCCACAGATAATTCCTTTTCCCATTGGCGGCAGAAATTGTCGCAGTGAAAAAATTAAATATGAAAGAAAATTGGGCTACTTATAAAATTGTATTAAAGGAAGAAAACGGAGAATTGGAATTAAAGGATTATACAGAAATTAAAGCTCATATTAGTGACTGGTTCCAATATATTGAAATTAAGTATAGATTAGCAAAAGACAAAAAGTTAGGATTTGAAAAAGAAATATCAAAATTTGATAAATACTTAATACAAGAAAAATAAAAAAAATATCTAAACAGTATAATCTGATCTTAGAGTGGGAAACAAAGGATGAACTGGTTAAAGCATCCATGATTAAATGGGCGCAAGATATTGGGAAGAATATTATGTATGAACAATGGGGAAAATTGTGGAAAGAAAATATGAAATTCACTATGTGTTATATATTGAAAGAAAATTACCTCAAAATACAACATAGATGGTATTTAACACCTGAAAGAATAGCAAAAATGAATAAAAATTGTAGTGATGTCTGCTGGCGATGCAACACTGGAAAAGGTACTATGATGCATATATGGTGGAATTGTTTAAACATCAAACAATTTTGGGAAACAATATATAAGGAAATGAAAAAAATGTTCAGATATTCATTTAGGAAAACACCAGGTTTTTTATTGGGAATAGTACCAGGAAGTCTAAAGAAAGAAGACAAGACATTATATTTATACGCAACAGTAGCCACAACACTATTGACTGCAAAAAATTGGAAAAGTGGTATTATACCGACAAAAACAGAGTGGCTTGCCAAATTATTGGAGTATTACAATATATCCAAAACAATGGGAGAAATTGGATGGATCTCAAAAGAGAAGATAGACAGGGACTGGAAGGTGTTTAAAGGATACTTGCAAAACCATATTGAAAAATCAGAACTCCTATTAGAGTAAACAAGTTCAGTTTTAAATACTGAAATACTAAATAAGATGGATAACAATGTGTAATAGAAAAAGAAGCATGAAATTAGGTTAAAGGTGTGTGAAAGAAAGTAATAGAAGTGGAAAGAAATTGCAATTGAGTAGATTGGAAGTCTAACACAAAGGTGGGGTGAGGGGTGAAGATGGGACACATGGTTTTGTATGCCCACATATGACCTTCTCTCTTTCTCCCACCCCCTCTTGTTACATACTGATTAATATAATCTTTAAACTAATTTCATGCAAGATTACCAAGCTGTGTGGAATTTTGGAAATGTGCTAGTCATTAATTGTGTCAGTAAAGGCTGGTGTTTAGTGTGGGAATGAAAGGCACAAGAATTCCACAGCTTTCATCCGTTCTGTGGTGCAGTCTTTAGAAAGAGGGAAACCTGGATCTCTTTGGGTTCAAGATCCACCTGTCATAGATTCGTTGTGCAATGCTGGGCAAGGTATACATTCTGCTCTTCAGTTTCCCTGTCTGTAAACAGGGAGCATCCTTGCCTACCTGTGAAGTTTGTAGGAAGAATGAACACTAAGGGCACTTCCAGGCTGTTACTATTTTGGGATGGGATTCAATCACATACCAGCAAGTGCAGGATGATCTGGAGTTGCTCCAAAACAATCCCATAATCCCCCCATTGGACATTTTGTGACAAGGAAACATTTGCTTGATGCAATGTTGTCTAACCTCCCTGCAAACAAACGCTCAGTACAGGGACGTCTTACCCATAGAGGCTAGTGGTGTGGGGCGCCAAGTTCTGGAGGGCGCTAGGGAAGAGGCAGAGGCGGCACCTCCTGGCATCAGCTCGCCACCCTCGCCCGCCCCCGCCATGCATTGCCAAAGCAGTGCCGCACTCAGAGCCTCCATCTGCATGAAGCCACCAGCTGAGCCGGGAGGCGCCGCATCCAGCCTCCGCCTCTTCCCTGCTGGAGATGGACCAGAGCACACCAGGCACTCCTGTCTTCCACTGCCTCCTGCATTTTGGTCAAACTCATGTTAGTAGCTTTGAGAACACTGTCCAACCATCTCGCCCTCTGTGATTCCCTTCTCCTTGTGCCCTCAATCTTTCCCAACATCAGGGTCTTTTCCAGGGAGTCTTCTCTTCTCATGAGGTGGCCAAAGTATTGCAGCCTCAGCTTCAGGATCTGTCCTTCCAGTGAGCACTCAGGGCTGATTTCCTTCAGAATGGATAGGTTTGATCTTCTTGCAGTCCATGGGACTCTCAAGAGGCTCCTCCAGCACCATAATTCAAAAACATCAATTCTTCGGCGATCAGCCTTCTTTATGGTCCAGCTCTCACTTCCATTCATCACTACTGGGAAAACCATAGCTTTAACTATACAGACCTTTGTCGGCCAGGTGATGTCTCTGCTTTTTAAGATGCTGTCTAGGTTTGTCATCAGGTTTCTCCCAAGAAGCAGGCATCTTTTAATTTTGTGACTGCTGTCACCATCTGCAGTGATCATGGAGCCCAAGAAAGTAAAATCTCTCACTGCCTCCATTTCTTCCCCTTCTATCTGCCAGGAGGTAATGGGACCGGTGATGGGACCATGATCTTAGTTTTTTTGATGTTGAGCTTCAGACCACATTTTGTGCTCTCCTCTTTCACCCTCATTAAGAGATTCTTTAATTCCTCCTCACTTTCTGCCATCCATGAAGGAGATTACTACATTAGAGTGAAGTAAAGGAGTTCCCCCCACATTTCATAGCTCTTTCCACTAGCTGTATACACAACCAGGGGGCGCTATCTGGTAAGGGATAGTTTTACCCCATGCAAGGTGTTCATACCTTGGCTAGAGCCAAATTAGGAACGGCTTAAGGACTCCATTTGGTGTGAAGCTGGTTTGAGAAACAACACATCAAATGGTAGCATCTTCTTTAAAAAGTATTTTTTTATTTTTATTTATTTATTTATTTATTTAATGTATTTATATCCTGCCTTTCTTTCAAGCTGGGATTTTCCCAAGTACAAGATACATATGCATTTTGCTTAATGTCATGTCAACACAGATTGAAAACCCAGAACTGGAAAAAAAGCAAGCGACCAGCAAGCAGGAGTGTGAACACAGCTGATTTGGTCTAATGTCCCTGTAAACTTTGTGCAAACAAAACAGAATGGAATGCTTAATACGTAGGTTGTCTAGAAGTGATCTAAGTATTATAAAGCACTTTGCTCCCTCATCTTTTCTAATTGCATAGAATTTCAGCAGATGCCGCTTTTCCTACAGCAACAGCAATATGAGAAAAGATGTTCAAGAGTCCTTTCCATCTAATTTAACTCTTATTTTTCATTGATTTGTATCCCATTCATCCTCCGAAAGATCCCATGGCTTACAGCTTCACCCAACTTTTCTGCACCTTTTACACTGGGAGTGGAACCAGTATGTTGACCAGTACCCTAGAATAAATTGTTTCTACTCCCTACACAATATTTTGCAGTCTTAGCAGCGTCATTTCTTTTTCTGGAAAGCTTTTGGGTAATCCCTCTAGTCCCTATAATTTACTCTAAACCAAATTGAAATAACCACACATTCTTCCCCTTCCCCCATTCTCTCTCTTTTCCCTGAGTCTATTTCAGATAGCAAAGAGGGGTATGGTACCTCTCATATCCATTTTTTGCAAAGCACCATGTGCATAGAGGGTGTTATGTAGTGTAGTTTCACCCTGGGCCAACAGGGGGATACTGTATATAGTTTTCACTCAGGTCTGTAGATAGTTTTCACTCAGGTCCGCGTCAGTTATTTTAGGCGGGAACTCTGGGCTGTTGTGGTTACAATGTGACAGCCGGCTGCCTATAAAAGCAGGCCGGCTGAGCTGTTCACAGTCAGTTCTATTCCAGCTTACAAAATAAAGAGCTACTTGAAGAAATCGCTGTGCCGGCTGCTATGTCAACCCACAACTTAACACTGGCGACGAGGATGGGATAGATGGACATCAGAGCACAGCCAGATGCGGCCAGCCTCTGAACTGAGCTGAATCACTGAGCTGAATCACAGAGCGAAATCACTGAGCGAAATCACTGGGCAGAACCAATTCAGAGCTGAGCGTTCTGGCTAGAGCACGGTGTTCCATCCATCGCCCTTCACGCCGGCATCGGAATCATGGCTTCACTTGTGCCTCTACTGCCATTTGCGCCAGCCTCTGAATCATGGGACTCCTACCTCGCTCGGTTCGACTGCTACCTCCAAGCCAACGAGCTGACAGCAGTATCAAAGGATCGGAAGCGGGGCCTATTCCTCAGCCTCTGTGGGCCTGAGGTGTTTGAGACGGCCCGAGCATTGGTTGCGCCTGAAGCAGTCCAGGCAACACCATGGGACACGATCCAAGAGAAGCTCCGCAACCACTACGCACCAAAGCCGTCCAAGATTGCTGCCCGCCATGCGTTCTACCACCGGAACCAGGCAGAGGGGGAGTCAATCAACAACTACACCACCGCCCTGCGACAGGCTGCAATGCACTGTGAGTTCCGAGACTTAGACGATGCCCTGATGGATCGAATCGTCTGCGGGGTCCGGGACATCCATCTGCAACGGCGTCTCCTAGCCAAGCCAGACCTCACGCTACAGAAAGCCATTGAGGAGGCTGTGGCCTCAGAAGCTGCTGAACGCTCCGCCCAGGAGATCCGCAAGTCCAGCAGCCCGCATCTTGCTAGGGAGCCAGTTCCGGTGCATCATGAAGAGGCCAGCAGTGATGAGGCATCCTCCAGTGAAGACGATGACGTGCACCAGACAAAGCGGGAGCGCAGGAAGTTCCAACAGAAGTCCAAGGGCCAACCGGAATGTGCCGGCTGCGGAGGCAACCATTCCCGTGCCAAGTGTCGATTCAGAGACGCCATCTGTAGGAAGTGTTCCAGAAGGGGCCACATCGCTAAGGTCTGCCGATCGGCTCCGTCTGACACCCCCCCTTCATCGACTCGCAAGTCCAAGTCTTCACTCCAGTCTGCCAAGGAAAGTTGTTTCGCTCTCACCAACTGCCGCTGCCCGTCTGGAACCACGATTGGCCAAACCGACTCGCCTACGCGACGCAAGCTGAACGTCACGGTGCTCATTGAAGGAGCTCCATGTGACATGGAGATCGACACCGGGTCTGCCCTGTCCATCGTGTCATGGAGCACCATCAAAAGACTGGTACCCAGAGTGTCCAAAAGGCAACTCGACTCTCACCGCGTACACCTGAGAGACTACCAGGGAAACGACATTCCCGTGGTAGGCGTTGGCCGGTTCCGGATCGCCTTCAAGGATTTTTCGGGCCTGCTCCGGTTGGTGGTGGTCGAAGGTCAGCGGCCAAGCCTCCTAGGGCTAGACTGGTTTGATGCCCTCGGCCTGGAAGTCACCGGCATCAACTGCATCTCTAACGCAGAGACTGAGGGTCTGGTCAAAGACTTTGCCGAGGTTTTTGACGGCACCTTGGGGCAATATACAGGTACGCCCATCTCCTTTAGCCTTGATCCACAAGTCGCCCCCATCAAGCTAAAGCCACGCCGGGTTCCCTTTGCTCTCAAGGCTAAGGTGGACGAACAACTGGACAAACTGATCACCCAAGGAGTTTTGGAGCCGGTTGACCACGCAAAGTGGGAAACCCCCATCGTCACGCCTGTCAAGCCAGATGGGTCGGTGAGAATCTGCGCTGACTACAAGTGCACGATCAACAAGGCACTTCAGCAGCACGCTTATCCGGTTCCTGTTGTCCAACACCTGCTGCATTCCCTGGGTGAGGGTAAGGTCTTCGCTAAGCTGGACCTTGCCCAAGCCTATCAACAACTGCCAGTCGATGATGCCACTGCTGAAGCCCAGACGATCGTCACCCACCGGGGGGCATTCCGTTGCCGCCGGTTGCAGTTCGGGGTGAGTGTGGCTCCTGGCATCTTCCAAAGCCTTATGGAGCGTCTCCTGCAAGGGCTTCCGGGCGTGGTACCATATTTTGATGACGTCTTGGTGTCTGCAGACTCACACCAGCAGCTGTTCGAGCGCCTCCGTGCCGTGCTGACCAGGTTCCAGGAGGCCGGGCTCAAGGTAAAGAGGGAGAAGTGCCAGATCGCTGTTCCACAGGTAGAGTTCCTGGGCTATCTTATCGATGCCTCCGGCCTTCATCCAACCACATCCAAGATCCGCGCTATCCAGCAGGCCCCCACCCCAAAGAACAAAACGGAGTTGCAGGCATTCCTGGGGCTGCTGAACTTTTATAACATGTTCCTGCCCCACAAAGCCACAGTGGCTGAGCCTCTTCACCGACTCCTTAGCACTAAGACGCCTTGGGCCTGGGGTCATCGGGAGACGGCGGCCTTCAACGCGGTCAAGGCTCTCCTTTCTTCAGACAGTGTGCTGGTACAGTACAGTGAATCCAGGCCGCTGGTCCTTGCCTGCGACGCCTCACCTTTTGGCATCGGTGCTGTCCTTAGTCACCGTTTTCCAGATGGAAGAGAAGCACCGCTCGCCTACTTTTCCAGGACACTATCTCCGACGGAACGGAATTACAGCCAGCTCGACAAGGAGGCATTGGCACTTGTGGCTGGAGTGAAGAGGTTCCATGAATACCTCTATGGCAGGACTTTTGACCTCATCACTGACCACAAGCCACTCCTGGGCCTCCTCGCTGGTGATCGTCCAACTCCACCGGTCCTCTCACCACGCATGCTGCGATGGACTGTTTTCCTGGCTGCCTACCACTACCGGCTCATCCATCGCCCGGGGAAATCGATGGGCCATGCCGACGCCCTCAGCCGTTGCCCTCTTCCAGCATTTGTGGAAGACCCGGCTCCAGCTTCATCGCTCCTTCTGATTGAGGATCTTCCGGCAGCGCCTGTATCGGCTGCCACTGTGGCCTCCGCGTCTGCCCAGGATCGCACCATCAGCCGGGTGCTCAACTGGGTGTGGAGGGGGTGGCCACAAGGGCCTTTTGCATCGGAGTTCCAGCCCTTCGCAACCAGACAACATGAACTCTCAGCTCATCGCGGCTGTCTGCTGTGGGGAGACCGCGTCGTGATTCCCCAGGGACTCCGTCAGCGCGTCCTGGAGGCTCTGCACGTTGGCCACCCGGGAATTGTCAAAATGAAGGCGTTGGCTCGGTGTTACGTCTGGTGGCCTAATATGGACGATGCCATCACTGCCTGGGTGTCCGCCTGTCAAGCGTGCCAAGAGTCGAGGCCTGCACCACCGGCAGCTAAGGGACACACCTGGGAGACGCCAAAGACACCCTGGTCGAGGGTGCACATCGATCTGGCTGGCCCCTTTCACGGCCGGACCTTTATGGTAGTGGTGGACGCCTATTCCAAATGGCTGGAGGTCGCCCTGATGCCCTCCACCACTACCGAAGCTGTCATCCGGGTGCTGCGAGGCCTGTTTGCAACGCATGGGTGTCCTGATGTCCTTGTCTCTGACAATGGACCGCAGTTCACGTCAGGCACGTTTGAGCGGTATCTTTTGGGACTGGGCATCCGCCATGCCCTAACGGCACCCTTTCATCCATCCAGCAACGGGCAAGCGGAAAGAATGGTGCGCTCGGCAAAAGAGGCACTGGCGCGCCTGGACCGGGGAGACTGGCATGAGCGGGTCGCCGAATACTTGTTCGTGCAACACATCACCCCTCATGCGGCCACAGGGAGGAGTCCTGCTGAACTGCTTATGGGCCGCCGCCTCAGGTCACCGCTCGACCGGCTACACCCGGACTTTGCCGTGGCTGAACCCCCAGGCTGTGCCAACGCACCACGGTCATTTGTCCCAGGAAACCAGGTCTTTGCCCGGAACTATGTGGGGGACATCCCTTGGGTGCCAGCCACAGTAGTGGGAGTCACTGGACCTCGCTCGTACCAGGTGGCACTCGAAGACGGACGCTTGTGGCGACGGCACATAGACCAGCTTAGGCGCAGGGTTGGGGACTTGGACACTACCGAGGTGTCCCCAACTGCGCTTGCGGCTCCAGAAGAGACACGTACAGATGGCGAGGCCCCACCTACACCTCCCTCGCAAACTGCCAGCGTGGAGCCGAACCAAGCCGTTTCAGAACAGACTCAGACCACTCCACTTGCGGAGGCTCCACCCACAGCAGCGGATCCAGGGGAGTTGGTTCCAACGCCACCTAGGGTCGCACCACAGCCTCAGCGAGAACTGTGTGGCCCTCCGGACTTGGCTACCAATCCCCGGCGGTCTGGCAGAGTTTCCAAGCGCCCAACTTATTTAAAGGACTATGTTGTTGGACAGGTATCACTGTTGGTCTAAGTATGGGAAATGTAACCGATATGCTTTTGTGCCTAATTGAACCATTACGCGTAGTGCTGTATATAAGGAAACCATTACGATTGTAACTAACGCCTTATCTCGGTGGGGAGGGGTGTTATGTAGTGTAGTTTCACCCTGGGCCAACAGGGGGATACTGTATATAGTTTTCACTCAGGTCTGTAGATAGTTTTCACTCAGGTCCGCGTCAGTTATTTTAGGCGGGAACTCTGGGCTGTTGTGGTTACAATGTGACAGCCGGCTGCCTATAAAAGCAGGCCGGCTGAGCTGTTCACAGTCAGTTCTATTCCAGCTTACAAAATAAAGAGCTACTTGAAGAAATCGCTGTGCCGGCTGCTATGTCAACCCACAACTTAACAGAGAGCATTATACAAATTAATACATAGAAAAGTGTCTGTCCCTCCCTGCAGTTCAACTCCCTCTCTTTTTACCAACAGCACATATGCATTCCTTCTGCTGGTGCAACTTTCTCATCATTTCTACATAGCAGCATTTATAAACCAGTGCCAGAGAAACTGGGTGAAAGGAAGGTGAGAGGGAAGAGATATGGATATTTATGTGTGTATATGTATACATACATACACCTACACAATTACAGGTTTGAAGCCAACTTAAAATAAAAAGAGCTGGTAAGCAAAGGAATCTGTGGTGCTTTCCATGGGATCCGGCGACATGTCAGCTAATACTCTTCCCTTTCTTCTTCATTTGCTTGTCTCTGCAGCAAATCTCGAGGGGGAAGGGAGAAGGGCAGGAATTGCATAGACACGAGAGAGCGGGGGAAATCCCGCATGCAGGATTTTGGTGCCTAACAACCCCCCCTCCCTCTGCAATTGCTCTCGCGCTCCCCCGCCTCTCTCTGAGGCTGAGATGCTGCATCACGGCACCTGCTGGCTACCTCTGTTCCATTATTGGGAAGGAAGGAAGCTCATGCGCCCTGCTTGCCTGCATTTCGCAGGGCGCTGCTGTAGCTTTGGAGTTCAGTACATACCAGCATCTCTCTCTCTTCCCCTCCTCCCTCTCTCACAGGGCGGCCCACCCATGAGGCAAGGTGAGGCGGCTGCCTCGGGTGGCAGGATCCACAGGGGCAGCAGATCTCGATGCAGCTCTTTATTCAGGGCTGGCCCATCCATGAGGCAAAGCGAGGCCACCACCTTGGGTACCAGCATCCACAGAAGCAGCAGGTCCCAATGATGTAGCTCTTTATTTGGGGCCGGCCCACCCATGAGGCAAAGTGAGGCAGCCCACTCAGGCAGCAGGATCTTATTTAGGGCTGGCCCACCCATGAGGCAATATGAAGCTGCTGCCTCGGGCAGCAGGAT